>JAARMF010000215.1:84263-121107 GCA_022844705.1 Toxascaris leonina
AACAACAACAATAATAATAATAATGGTGGTACCAATTATGAGAATCATGATACTGAGGATAATAACATTAATAAACAATGACTGATAATAACAATTAAAAATAATGACTACTAGATCAGCAATAACAGTGAGAAGAATGGTGTCAACAGCAGGAATTGTTAATAAATGATAACAGAATAGGAGTTATAATAATAATTGCGAATACAAGCCAGATGGCTCGAAAAATTTTGCTGTTGGCTCCAGTTCGAAGGGAAGAGAGGAAGAAGGTAACTCTCCCACCTAATAGTAACATTTACTGATATGTGCATCCAAGTATAATCTGAGATTGCAATTGACGCTTTGAGAGAGGAAATATAACTGAAGTACAACAAATGGAACCATTGTGGCAAGGAGACTCCTATAATATGCGCTTCTGCTTGTTGTCCATCAGACATAGTGCTTTTATTGGCTGCCAACACTCATAAAAACCTAAAAAATGCACTTTTCCTGACATAATTGGTTTTTAGTCGCCAGTCCAACCGATACAAGACCAAAGCATGCAAATCATTTGGTACATTAAAATGTCTGCGTCTTTCCTTTTGAAGCTGACGACATAACTTCAAAGTTGCTAGGTCTTAGCGCATTTGCATATATCAGATTTCGCGAGTAGGAGGGCCAAGTGGTCCACTTGTGGAAGGTGGGTAGAGATACTGCATGTGTCTCCACAGATTTCTCTTCAAAGGTTTTCTATCGGATAACTGCAATTACCTACTCGATGTAACATATACTTAGGCTTTCTGGATATGAGCAACACTGCTGCTGCAAAGGCAGTCACTGAAGCTTGGAAAAAAATTTCGCCTACTTCAGACGGCATTCCATCTATATCATAAGGTGGAGTCCGACAAGGAATCTTCCATCCTTTGAACACCATCTTCTTGCGGTGCATCACATGTTACTCACTTTCCTCACTGAGAACTACGGTTCACCTCATTTATAAACTATCCTCTGTGCAGTTTGGTTCTCTCTGCTTGAAAGGCATTCGAAGCAATCATTGGAGATGTCTTTCTTGACCAATTCACACAGAAAAATGTACTTAATCCTCCTTAGTTTAAATTTCTTTCTAGCAGATCTTTACTGCCTCATTAGTACATGCACGGATGATGTTCCGGAAAAAAGCAGAAGAGTGTCTGTGCACGATTTCTCAAAATTACTAGCCATTAAATGATCCTATCTACGGCTTTCCAAAATGATCGCAGCTCGTTTTGGAAACTGAACAGGTTCATAGCAACTTAACTTTTCTCATGATAAGCGCTGCGTTATGCACATCGACGCCTACCGCTACGAGTAACTCCTCAGTGCTGGCAGTCAAAAATTTTCAGTGGAGTTTATAGTGTCACTCCGTTGCCAAGAAATCATCCAAATGGCAAAATACATTCACCTTGCCCTGCAGTACAGGTGTCCCAAAAATACTGTCAAGTTTGCGTTGTATATGTCTGGAATACTGAAGCCCGTATAGTCTCCCTACTTCTCATTTTGCATTGCTTGAAGACATCTATAGCATTTTGTGGCCCCTAAAATCTGCATTAATCCTCACCAATCCGATTACGCTACGAGGCTGAAAACCTTTAACTTAGAATCATTGGAACGTTGCAGTTTTAAATTCGTGCTGACACCTGTTGAAGACAATAAGAAGTCTTTCTGATATCCTGCCTCAAAAGTCTACAAGAGAATTCCTAGACGGAGCGATATGAAAGTGAGTATGATCTAGTTAGAAAAAACATGAATCACAGACAGTATTTCAAGTAGCTTTCACTGGCGAGTTCTGCACACGTATATTCTGCTTGTTACTATAGTGAAAATAGGTACTGTTCTGAAGTTGCACGAGAAGCCAACACCTCTCCAAGCCTCACACTGTCGGAAGTCCTAACTTCCTCCATAATTTACCTTCTTAAAACGGCTGTTTCGCGCTTTATCTTCGTGCTTTCCCGTCGCGTATTTCATGGTTCGTAGGCCATCGTTCATACGCAACTACGGCTGTAGACATGTAAATGTGCCGCTGATAGAGGTGTATGCATATAAACTTGTGTAGTTGTAAATAGAAACGTGTTTCGCAAACGCAAACTTGAAAAGGCGCATATTAAAGGGGGAACTAGTTAAATAAATTGCAAGGAATTCACTGCATTTTGAGGGTAACGCATTCAGTTCGCTAAAAAATGAATAACACAAGGCTATATGGCACTAAATCCTAATACAAGTTACGTAACAGACATTGTTCTGTAAATACGAGTGAAGATTTACGGATCCGAATATGTGCATTGCATAAACTTAGTGAAATTTTATAGTGAATTTTAGCAGTTGCCGCCGTGAAAGAGCTTGCTCATAACGAAGACAAAGAAAGGGGACAGAGAGAGAGGGAGAGGGAGAGTAGAGGAAGGGATGAACCCACGAACCATCTAGAGTTGCTACCATATTCAACACGGCACAGAAGTGGAGAATGAAGAGGATCAGCAAAATCGATGCTTCTATCTTGGTACCTGTTAGGAGGCAGTTCTTCGACGACGCGACCCCATTAAGGAGCGTTTCGTAGTTTCCGTAACAGGAAATTTCAGCCATCGTGAGACATTTGAACTATATTGAAGCCGCAAGTTGAAATTTCAAGTTTAAAAAAGATATTACCTCTATGTGACAAAAGAACTGATCAGACGACAGCGATGCATCAAGAGCACTTGTTACGACCTAGACAAAATCAAGAGTTCCTATCAAAACTCGCGGTCATTGATAACAGCCACCTGTCAGGAGGCGTTTTCACGTTGTTTGATTGCTTGCTTGCGATTGCGACACAATACTGACTCTGTATTAAGATGGAGTGCGATGATTTCATTCTGTTGACATGCAACAATCTAAAAACAACTGACTACTGTAGCACACCGTAATCACGCTTATCTTGATTGGGCATGCCTCTTAGACATCTCCATGGGAAGATCGCATACAGCATATTTGAACGGCCCATAATAAAAAATATAAGAATTGGCTGACTCAGTTGTAAACAAGAAGGAATTAAGTTAAAGAGGCTAATACAAAGATAGAAAGATACAAAGACAGCTGTAGTTTAATCGATTCCTGGTATCGATGAAGCTGACAACCACAGATGGCTGTTTTGACCAAATTTTTGGAACGCCTGGTGGTCAGCCTTCTGGCGATCCTTTGAGAGACCAGCCGGGAATCGAATCCGGTTCTACCACTGAGCTACCGACCCCCATAAAGAGGCTAATATAGTATGCAAATTCGGGAAAAATTCTAGTAATCAGTCGCGTCGCATGCAAAAATGCTTGGAAGCAATGCGAGACGGAACTTGCTGCAGTGCACGCACTTTCGAGCAAAAGCATCTCGAGATCTCCCTAAGGCCACAGTCACTCCTGCGATCTAGTTAGTTATGAAGAAAAATGGTCGAATGCAAATCAAATTTGCATGCAGGGCCAACAACAGCCTTATGGGTAGCCGCATACTATCCACAGGTAACCGTGTTAACTATCGCCCTTAAAGAACGGCGAGTGTCCTCATCGCTGACGAGGACACCCTCAACAAGTTACGAATAAACGAGCACATACCCTTTTTCGAGCAACTTTATAGCACTTGATGAAATAGTGAACAGTATGATCGGTTAATTCAATAGATTAGATAAGAAACGATAGGTTGTACAACATCACACTTCATTAGATGCCCTAATGGCTGAGTACGGTATTTTTTTTCTACTCGTTAGAACGACGCACGATTTCGTCATTGTTGCCTCTGAATGAAGTTTTATGTGGCGGTCGACGATCACGTATGTGGTCGACGTATTATAGAGACTCAAACTGAATCTATCCATTCAAATTATCTCTTCAGAAATTGAGATAAGGAATCGTCTCCACCCAGTATTACTCTCTTAGTTCCCAAACTTTCCAATAAACTTTCTAGACAACTTGTGATGTAACCTTCGAAATCTCCTCAAGAATAAGCAAAACGGGAAAATGCATCAACCTGCGATCTACGCTAAGCCGGTTGTGAAAACAACAGCACTTTGCGAGAGGCATTAGCACTTCATATGTCGTGAAACCACGGCTGCCATTTTTTTCTTCAAACCTTTAAACATTATCAGAAATGTATTCGATAAAGTCTGCATGGGTATGTTAAAGCCTGCACTCAGCTTCTATGCCATCATGATCCCCGGAATAGGAAAATAAAATGGAACTTTTTGCTTTCCGCCCTAAAATGATACTTTCAGATTTGATATCGGCAGTGCCTCACTGATTTACGATGGAAGAGTAACATCGCCGATATATCAAAATCACCTCTTCCTTTTCTTAAAAGCTACAATCAGAGAATTGCTGAACAAAGAAATTCTTCGGAAGCAGATCTATTCACGTGTCATTCGACGCTTCGAGGCAATTTTCGAAAGGATATTGTTACGTACACTTAACGAGATAATTTTTACACTTCGTCTGCCATTGCGTACAGAAATTGGCAAGCTTCAAACATAGCGATATACCGCAAGTAGGATGTTATTTCGTGAGAAGAGAATTAGCTCATGCTGGCCTTTTATCTTCACACACAACTAACGGATACAGACATCATAACAAACTCTCTCCTATGGAGCGGACGATGTTTTTCTCAGCAACAAGGTTTTGAATTTATTGGTGATAAACACCGAATGCGCCACGAAGCAGATAATAAGCATTTGTTGTCGGAGATATGGCACTTTGTGTCACCATTAGGGAGCTCACAGTCTTTCTGACGAAGAAATGAGACACCGAAATACCGAGAATATATCTATTGCTGTTCGCCATCGCGCACTGGATTTTTGCTAGCCGCAGTATAAACATGTCGCTAAATGCTATTGTGTCCAGGTGTTACTGAAGATCATGAACATAAACGGGATCCACCCCATCCTTCGACCTATCCATCATCGAGCCTTCCCTTACTTCCATAAGCGAGCTATATAAGAGTTGTATGCTCCAAAAAGATGCTTATCATTATCTCGAACATATGCATTCTCTAACATTTATTGCTTAGTGGCCAGAATTCAATGGTCTTTGCTTTTGCCTCGAAAACCGCCGGATATGTTAATCGAGAATATTTGAGCAGAACGTCAGTATGTGAAGAGATGAGAATTAGGAAAGATAAAAAATGGCGCTGTGAAGTAAAGAACAAAAATAAGAAGAGAAAAGCAGAAACTGGACTCGAGAAGGGGCCAGTGATGTAGGGGTCCGAAAAACGACCGGAAGGCCGATGGTGCGTGGGCGGGTACCGAGCGGCTGGTCGACGTGATGAACACTTCATCATGCGAATCACGTTTTGCGTTGTGCATCACTTTAGCGGCAAAAGTGCCGCAAAACAAACTGAGCCGAGCAAAAGCGACGTGCACGGCGAACAGAACACAGCGCTGAGAGGCGCCTTTCCATACTTCCGGTGATCAGTCGACAGTTCGACTTGAGACAGCCCACATCAATCTACCTGCACTGCGCTCATGTGCTCGTTTTTTTCAGTCGCATCGACGAATCACCGTGCGCAACTTGGAGGAGCGCATAATGCGCCACTTAAGACATATATTACGGGCAAATTCATAATTTTTGTTGTGTAGCAGTCTAACTACACACTCGCAGCACTCCAATGTTAGAAAAATACTGCGCTCAAATAATAAAGTGTCGTGAAATAGGGCTGGAAGTTTTCATCCAAAATAACAACCGTTATCCGCTTTAAATGCTAACTTGACGGGGCAATCTCGCTCAGCCACCTGTCACTCGGTTTAGGATCCGCACACTCATAGCACTCTTAGTAAGGACCAACGAAGACCGAACACTGGAGGTCGGTTGGTGGTGTGCTCTCCTTCGACGTTTCACTATTTTTTGTGCGGTGTCATTGGTGCCGACGTTGGTTGAGTTAATGAGTGAATCCACTGTCACAATTAGTATTCCTTCTTGCACAACGTCGCACCACTTCCGTTCGTAAACAAAAAACCGCAGTGAGCGTCATTTAATTTGTCTATAGCAAGCGAGTGGGAATATACTTTAATTTGACAAATATATATATATATATATATATATATATATGTATATATATAACCTCGCTGTCTTANAGATATTTCCTTGTATATGTGTCAAAACGAATTCCCTTCCATCAGATGAATTTTAGCAGCATTTGAGAGTATTTCTAGAGTAGAGCATATCAAGGGTGCTGCTGTCTTTGCCGTTTATTCTTTCATTTTGAAGTTATGTAATTCGTAAATTTGCTGGTCTCCTATCCCTTCGGCCCAATTCCTAATCTTGCTTCCAGTGGGAGGTCGAGTCCTAACAGCAACGTACTTGTGGAGCAAATTAATTTCGAGCCATATAAATGCTTGATCTTTATATATAATATATATGCTTGTAACCAAGATTTTTCAAAATCGAATGGGAGGCATCGGAGTATGGCTCCTCGGAGTCGTAAGATAGGAGTGTTCGCGAGCTTAGGAGAGCGAAATTGGGAGCATATATATATATATATATATATATAATCTTAACCGCACTAATTGAATAGTCACGACTCGTCTTTTGTGAATCACTATTCCCACATTTCTCACCTCAGATGGACCCAGCTTTATTTGTGTTTCATCCCTCCTTCACAAAATATTTATTTGTCTGATGCTACCGAGTTTTAGAATGAACAATTACTCGGCAATTATTGGATGACATCAAGGTAACAAAAAATTTCAAAAATCTGATCAGCATTCAGAAAATGTCAACTCCATTCGCAGAAAGCGCATTAAAGAACAAAATTAGAAAACCCCGACATTGACTACGGCCGGATCCCAAGTTCATTTGCTCAGGCGAGTAAGCTTCCTCACTTAAAGTTGTATTGCTCAGGCAAAGTAATAAGACATTCATTTCTCGTAGTTCAATATTTAGAAGTAACGAACTAGCGCTTTCCACGGAAATGTCTCTGACCTTGAGGATGGAGTGCTTTTACCTCTCAAAGGAATGGCTGCGTCTATGCCTGGATCGACGCCGGTGCTAATTACTCAACATATTTATAAACGGGAGCGAATACTAAACGATACCATTAATCGATTCACTGCCCCTATTATATACAACTCCCTTTTAAGTATTATAGGAGAGCTGTTGAATATCTTCTTGTTATAGAGTTCTGGCATTGTTCGTTTGCTGCTATGTTGAACTCTCTGATTCAGAACGATTCAAAAGAATCGACAATGCCACACAGTCACACCACCATTCGAATCTGCCGCAGCCCACCACCTTGAACCCTCCTAGATGAAACAGTCATTTGCTATCACCCACTCGCTCTCCCTCCCCTCTCCACTTCATTCACCTCCTCCCCACGACACTTGTCATAGTATTACATGAGAAAAGAATTGTGGTTATAAAAACTATGTTTTTTCCGACTTCAACAAACACTAAACATTATAAAGTTGCTTGACTATGCTTCTGCAGCATAAATACTCGAGCACTAGGTAGTATTAAACCATTCGATGGTGGAATTAATATGGTAAAAACTAAAGTGAAGATTTACAGAAAAGAAGTGAGGTAAAATATAAAATGAAATAAAATAGTGCAAGAAACAAGATAAATGAATCAAAAATTCAGAAAAACAAAGCAAGGCCTACGTAATCGGAGACTCACCAATTCAATCCTCCTTCCGAAACATGTGGGGTTCATGTTATATTCTGATGTGCAAGGATTCAGGAATAAAATCGAAGTATACATAACTATAACAAGTTTTTGAATTTATCTCGGCACATGTAGGGATATGACAGTGGATTACTTTGAGAAGAAATTACTGCTGAGTATCGCAAAGATGAGATTAGAACAAAATAACAAAATGACGATGAAAACAGCATACACGTTATTAAGACACAATCCAATTATGCATTGCATTGCTGATGACAATGCTTAATAATCATACTTCTTGAGTTGAAAGCTTTACATCCACAGTGAATTTATAGAAATGGACATCACTGGCAACTCACTTAAAAGGAATGCAGCAAATGAATGTAAGTGGAGTAATTAAAAGCAAACGAAACAATCGAAGGTAACACGAAGGGGCAAAGGAAAACGAAACAATGAAACGTTTTCAATGCAACCGGAAGGCGAGGCATAACTTGCTTCTGCAGCAAAATTTAACGGATATCTTATCGAAATTGATGAGATGAACAGTGTACTATCGAAATGCCTGCTATTTCTAAAAACTTATAGCTCAGCACATATATAAGCTAGGATAAGCTTCCTTAAACACCATTATATCTGCTGCAATGTTGCATATTAAATATCAATAAAACTATCGCCATGGCACAAAAAGTTGCTACGAGGCATTAGATACCATCAGAGAAAACAATAAACATAGGCACCTCTTAGATATGCTGATTAGCCGATAATCGCTCAAATAATTCTAGCTAAACCTAACAAAAGAATAAAATATGTTATAGAGATATCACGAGTTCAATAAAGTATCGTTGAAATCGAACTCAGGTAATCGATACTATTAAGCATAACGTGAGGGAATCATACTCTGCTTATTGAATATATTTTCGGACAAATAAAACACATTGCAAATTATTTAAGAGATTCATTTGTGTTAATCTGCGATTAATTTCATAGAACGTTATCCATGATAAGTTCAAATTAGCATTACATATGAAGCAATAACGGCAGACAAAGAAATAAACCTATGTTGCAAAAGAGTGGAATTCTGCCTTAAGCAGACAATTCTATAAGCACTTACAAAACCATTCCCACCCTTTTGTGCGAAGATAAATGATTCGTAAAGGGAACAGATTTATGAAATTGTATTTAAGGGAGAATTTTATCACAAATGAAGCACAATTCAAAGAATTTATAAGCCATAGTTTTAAACTCTATTGTATTGTAGAGTTCACAGAAAATCCAGAGGCGAGTAAATATAGATTTTGTTATGGCTCTCTCCAGATAGGGAGATTACATCTAAAGGCAGATGCACGCTGCTAAGCAAGAGCTTATAGGAAGTTATAATCCTCATAACATCCTCTTAATGAATATCTAGCTGATAATTCGCCATCAAAAATACAAAATTTCCATCGGGTTACATATAAATAAACTTAGCTAAAGTATAAAATTCAAACATATATCTCCTCCCCCAAAACAAAGTTTGGGAATAATATTACGTAACGCTCGAATATTGGTTGAAATCAATGTCCTATTAGCATACCATGGACGACCACTATATTGAATCCTTCTAAAGTTACATATTGTCGCTGATAGCTGATTTCCCTTCCAATGTTGCCGTACTCATTTCCTTCTTTTCAGACAGCTTTTAATTGGCTTCAAGGCAACGCTCGTTCAAATACGCTCTCACTCAAAGTTGCTCAATATAAAATTCCTCTGTTTCATCTTTTTCAATTCCCAATTCCTTTCCTACTCTCAAGATACTTATTTATCTGTCTATGATAATCCTAATCACTTTCCCGTCTTAAAAGATCTCAGACAAACCTAATGAACACGTTCCTATGTGACGAACAAATATCCCATCGAGAATAGCATTTTCACTGCTTGATGAACGCATCTTGCGACTCCATTGTTGGTTACTTTACACTGCACCAAAAACCGAAACCCAATCAAATTCACAAGCGCTTCCGAGCATTCATCAACCTAGTCAAGTAAAAACTTTGAGTCAAAGAAAAAGAAATGAACAAAAAGTTTTGGTCCTATTTTCGCCTTACATTTCCTTTGCAGCATATATATACTAGAGGACACTGATTTGGGGAAATAAACGGCGTATGCGCTTTGCAACGGTATACGGGCAAATGCAGTGGTCATCCGCATTAGGTCAAGCACCTCATGACTAACTTTTTAAGAGTCACAAAACACGAATAATTGGCTCGGAGATATACAAGCAACCCTTCAACGACGTTTACTATGAAGAAATTCATGGTGGTAAAAACTATCTCCCGGAAGAGAAGTGGAGCACTCGCCTCCACATTCTAGAGATGAAGGGCAGCCACAATTATTGTTGGGAGCTGCCGATTCTCATAATCATCTATAGGGCTTGAAAGAGCTTACTGCAATACTTCGTTGTCAACTGCGCAGGCCCATTAATCTTGTCACTGGTCCTTGCCTAGCGCTTCTTTGTCACCATCAAAATTCTGGTAGCCGAATTTCAAAAAAACTTGAAGTCGTAAATTCTTATTGTTTGATTCAGTTTATCCTCTTTCGTTTTTATACAAAACTGCAATTCGTCACGCCGGTTTACCTCTTTCATGACAACTTACTCCACGAAATCCCACGTTTCAGCAAACTGCTGGGTCATATCCCTACTCCCAGTCGGAGGCAGAGTCCGAAATATGTGGACTTCAATATAAATCTTCCTGTAAAATGTGTTCCTTACCCGCCCTGTACCAGTACAAGTGTTAGCATATACAAAATACAGTCATCGAAGCATGCGGGAAGTAGGAAGGGAGATCGGCTGTGACGTCTGTTCACGGCATCCCCTGGCAACTCCACTGGGTAGAAGATTACGTTGCACATCTGATAATTTGTGTGCGTTGAGGAAGACTGGAAATATGGAAAGTAGGATGAAATATGGAAATTTTAATAGCAATACGGAAAATAAGATCGGCTGTGACGTCTGTATGGCGTTGCTCGGATGCGACGAGCTCAGGATCGTGAAAGATGGACAAATTGCCAAGTGCATCGATGGAGAGAATGAAGAAATCAATGAAATCACAGCTGTTCAAGGTATTCAAGGCAAGAAGAGTGGACACTGAATAGGCGTTTAGAATTTCAGTGTTAATATGTTTTAGGGTGTGCCTGTTTTATTAATATAACGAAGGGCATTTCATATGATTATTAGGTCATATTTGCGGAGAACAATATTCCCCAAGCACAGCAAGGAATGATTGTTACCGGGAACCTTTTCAGACGTAGACGATGTTAACTGTTTTCTCAGGAATGCAGCAGTGGCCATGCATCATTAGCTGTAAGTTGTTCTCACTCAGTATGGCAAGCAACAGTTCTTGTAAAGCGCCCAAACCAAGTCTAAAATCGTAAGGACAGGGAACCTTTCAAAATTTCCTCAGTCTCGGGAATCCCTGAGATATTGCATGAAAACAGTGAAATGTTCAGCATCGTCGATTAGTTGAACAAATTCAAGGAGGGGATTTAGGGAGAAATCCATTCAACTAGTATCGCATGAATATTCCAGCTGTCGCATAAATAAATAAATAAACAGGCAAATAATTGAACGTGAACGAGTGAACACATAAAACGGATTGAGAAATTTGCAAATAAACAAATAGATGAATCACAAATAAGTTTGTGATAAGAAAAGTACGGGAGAGTAGAGTATGTTGCATCAAATAGAGAAAAACAGAAGGTCACAAGCTATGAATAAAGATGAGACTGTTAAAAGAGCGTAACAGAAGGAATGAAGGAAAATGATGGGGCATAAGATATTTTGATTACCTAGAGACATAAAAAGCGATCACATTTCGGCCTTTATCCACTTAAGTGAGCAGCTGGGTTATATACGGTTTAATCTACGGGAATCATTTAGAATGGTCACAACAAATATAGAAGCCCCAAAAGATGAGTGGGTGAGATGCGAAGAAGTGATGCTAGAAAATATTCCATAGCGAATCGACTATGCGAAGATCCGAAATGTTCAACTATTCAGTTGAGAGGTATTATTGATGCAATTCGCCCCATCGTTTGAAATCTCTGAAAAAACCGAATTCACTTTCAAGTAATCGAATGATTTGCATAGGAGAGACGCGATCTGCACATATCTCGCACTGCAGTAATCGAAAATTTTTTCCGCTTCGGGTAGAAAAGTGCTCGTTGCTGAGGCGTTCTTATTTCCTGAAGGAGTAAACATCATTCCTCTGAAGGGATAGCATGCACAATAAAGCAAAAAATTATGCACTGAAACAGTTCAAACGCGATTAGACAATGCACGTGCAAGCACAACGTGTACTGCTGTGCTGCCATGCTATGCATAAACAATTCTTCGAAATCCCCGACGCCTCATTTCGCGCCATCGTCGGCGCCTATCATCGACTTTCATCCTTTTCTTTGCCTCATTAACCGATAACCTCTTCGTTCCGGCCGACGTTTACTTCAGATATCCGCCTCTTGCTTCTTCTATTAAATAAACCTATCCGGAGAATTCTCCTCTCCTACCTTCCCTATACTGACACGTATTCACATGAGACGGAAAGCCTGCATTGAAAACGCATTCATTTGTGTTCATTTGTGCATAGTCCTCTTGGGCATAGCATGTTTATTCACTTATTATCGACCTAACCGTCATTTCATATATCCGTTGGTGCGAATTCCAATTTCAATTCCCTAAAAATATTGCATCAAGAAAACAGCAAGCTCTTTCACGATTCAACAGGAAACAAATATTTCCAACAGTGGAGATAGAAGATATGAGCAAGTCGTTTCATGCAGCAGTTATTTACTTTCTTTGAAGCAGCACATTACTATTAACTCTTTGTTCTCCTCCTAGCTTTCCTCAGTGTTCCATAGCTGACGTTTATTGTCGAATGGTGCCTTAAACTGTGTGCAGTGACAACAATCGCAGAAAACACGAGCATACCCCTAACTTTTATCCTTTCTTTTAAGAATTATCACCTGTTCGGTATGCAGCATATATCTCTCCCATCTGTACGATGCGTAACCACCATCAACATCGACTAATGCTCTGCAAACGTTTCTCTTAATACGAGGGGTTAAAAAAATTACATTTCCCTTTGTTCAGACATTTCACCTTGAAAATTTTCTAACTCTGGCAATGCCCGACGTTATCATACCTTATTAGACTTAGGCTGCTAACCACCCAAACCAAATGAGATGCGGGAATAAACGACTCAAACTGTTGCCGAGGGATGCTACATCTTCACTTAGGGACCTATTAACACGAAAATATACATATATCCTCAATCATATCCTTCGTTTAATGAGTCGGCATAATTAATGAAAAGAACGTAACTCAGTGCTGTTATGTGGCGGAAGAAGCCATATGATAAAAGAGGTTTTATTCTGACTTCGACGAAGGCAATATTTGGCTGCTTTATGATCATTTTCATGCGCAATAACGATGCGTTACAATTTTTGTGAAAACTCACTGTCTCAAAATGCAGTATTTGTGCCACAAAATCTCGAATATAAGAGCCGGCAGCTCTAGGTGTTTCCATCTCCTTTAAAATAAACTCACAATCGAGAAAATTTTTCAACCAGTCGGAACTTTTAAATAGTGCACAAATAGACCTTTGACACAAGCTTACTTAGAAGTGAAGAGAGGACGGACAGATAGAAGTGACCGGAATTCTTCGGCAAAAGAGACACTGATTATTTGACACAACAACTCGTGTTAATTGGACATTTCTTCGGAAAGAAGGAAGTTCCATTTGCAAATCGGCACATTGAAAAATGAGTTCGATTCGTCTCAACAAATTTCCGACAAATTGTTTACTCATAATCGAAAATTTCCAGCGGTTCCCATTTTCTTTTCGCAACAACTAATCTTTGTTGCTAATTTTAAACACAAAAATTCGGCGATGCAATACAACGCTTATTGCCTGCAACAACAAACAGTTTCGGTCTAGCTGCTATACAAATGCACACGCGCATTGCGTCTATCGATGCGGTTAATGCGGGCGAAGAGCTGATCGGAAGTGAAAGCCAGTTGCTTCCAATGAAGATTTTCTTCGCCGAAAACGTCAGCTTACCATCTTTCTATAAATTTACCACACATAAAAACGATAACACAAACGAAACTTAATTGAAAAAGCTCCAATTTACCACACAAAACGGAGCAAAAGTTAAGCAGTTATCCAAGAAGAAGCAGTTAATTACAGACAAATGGATATCATTCAAAAACCGATGCTAATCAAAGCTTTCGTCGACCAAAGTGATGTAGAGCCTTCACTACTTACCACACATTTTTGATACGAACAACTTGCTGAGTGATTATGCTCGCCGACACTGAATTTTCATCAGAGAGGGGTTGTGGTTTCCTTAGTGTGATTTTGGAATGTTTTGAGAAATGTGATTTATTTACCGTTTTCTCATATTGTGTTCGGTCCACTTTAAATTTTTGTTTAAAAAGAAGAACCCGAGAATTTGCTAACCTAAACCTATATTGTTATGCCTCGTAAGTAGAAAAGTTTGCTGAAAAAATTCCATAGAATCTCGAAAGAGAAGTGTAATGTGGAATGAAGTCTGTAATATCAAAATGAGCCAATTCAAGCTCGGCAAAATGAGCGAAGCAAATGTTTGCATTGCCTCTTAAAGTTACACTTTAACATTTCGGGTAATTTTGCAATATAGAAATGCTTTTTTGGAATGGAAATCGATTTATTGGATTCTCCACGTAAAATACATTCCCTTCGATGGAACCTTCAAAAACCCAACAATTCATATAAATCATGAGTGCTGCTCTATGTATTGGCTGATAGTTCCTCAAAAAATTTCTCGAAAAATTTCAGGGATCCTCTTTGGCTAGAGAGGAAAAAAAAGCGCCAGCAAAGATGCCACGATATGCAATTTTTTGTAGTTACGCCGATGCGAGGAAATGTTCGGTTATGCAAGCTTATCAGAGCAGCCATATATATTTTTTCAGTCATTTACGTATTTGTTTTTCGATGACCAGTAGAAACCTTTGTCCACAGACCGGGACGAACCCATAACCTCTCTCTTGACGGACGGTTGTTCTACCACTGACCTACGTAGACATTTTCAGTGCGACATAGTGGCCATCGTTTCACGTTTTCGTCAGTTCTAGTGCGCAGATATTGCGACATTTTCAACGAGCATATAACGCCACAATTTCAGATCTGAACTGACGGGATAATGATATCTCAAAATAGACATGCTGAAGTTTTATAAGCCCGGCTCAAACTGAGATAATTTATATTTTTTTGTTTTTCGATGACCAGTGAAAATCTTTGTCCGCAGACAGAGATGAACCCTCGACCTCTCGTTTGTCAGGCGACATTTCAGTTCAGTCCTATTTAAGTGCTTATAATTCTTGGAAATTGATATATGAACCTGTGTCGCCCTTTAGTAAGGACAAGTAATACGTCTAGTAATTTCAAGTTGATGGCACTTGCTTCAGTGGCTTTCATATTTGAAGGCATCAGGCAGAAAGATATATACACATAAGTATATATGTGCATATGAATGACTCTTGCAAATGCAAATCTGCAGAAGCACAGAAAACCGAGTGCATTTAACGGAGCAACATTGAATTTCGATGCAGTAAGGATGCACTTTTCTCAGTGGAAACATCACTGCTTGAGTAATTCTTTTCCGCCGATCTGTAGCGTGCATCCGTGCGCTATGAGGACTCAACGAAGTCCGACTGATCCATCGAGGTGAAAGAGGTTAAGGGGCTCGGATCTTGACTGCGAACTAAACCTTCCCACTTCACATCTTATTTCATCCTCTTTGATGAAAATCCGAAACGGTAAAAAAAAGAGACTTGGCTAGTTCGATTTAATTACTGATTTCATTCGTGACAGAAAGAATCACTTCACTGTCAAGTGTCCTCTATAGCTCTGTATGTCGCCTAAATAATGACTACGAAAATGATCTGATATCGCTCTAGGGCGATCATCTTCATTGTGCAATAAAAAGTATTCGGCAGTCACTCCACTTTGTTTTTACCTCCTTTTATTACCTTCACCTTACTTTTGTACTGTTTTCACCACTTGTTTGTGCAATTTTCATGCCCTTCCGTAATTAACGTTCGGTGCGCCGCGTCTTTATTGTTGACATCGACGAAATAGTGACAAGTTCCCCCGAAAGCAACAGCGTTAAGCAAATTCATTGCCTCTTCGAGCATGTGAACACCTTTGACTACTTACGTATCGTTTTTACGCTATAAACTGGAATTAGGAGTTCAAAGATCGTTGAAATTGAGAAATGAGTAAATCGAAAGCAACTGACGGCAACTTAACTTTGTAAAGCATCGATCACCGAAGCGTTGATAGTGTTCATTTCAGCATCTCTGCCATAAATTTAGTGGAGTTTTCAAGAGGAAGTCGCCGAATTTCGTTCAGAAAATAGATGAATAACCTTTTCGACTTTTGAATTCTTTCATAAAATGCAAATAATATTCCATTTTGTTTGTATTTTCGGTAAATAATGTTTCAAATATACTAAATCTGGAAAAATTCGATATATATATATATATATATATATATATATATATATATACGTTAGCAATATGCAACCATAAAACGTGGGAAAGAGTTTTCCAATTTTGAACGGTCAGTCATCTTAGAACGCGTTGGAATGAATGCAGCTCCATCAAGATGGTTTCTGTTATTCCCTTGGTACTATCAAAGTCGCTAATTTCCGTTCCAAAAAACTGATCATTAAAGCAAAGTTCTCCAAACTTTCAATTTTGATCCCATAAATTATTGAAAGCAAAAGTTAGCAAAGCACAGAAGTTTCGAATGAACTTTAGAAGAGTCCCAATGAAGTAAAATGTTGAAATGTTAGAAGGGTTCTCATGAAAAACAGGGAGAAAGAAGTGGAAATGGGAATGGGCTAACAAACAATAACACCTTGATGGGAAAGAACTGCTCGTGAGTCGAAATGGTCATGAAAACTCACAAGGAAAGGTGAGTCAAACATACCGATGTTCGTAAACCTATTGATGTCTTCGCAGTGATATTGAATCGTTTTGCTTCCATCTTAATACCCTCATTGCCACGAACACTCAGATTCTCGACAACAGCATGAAGATTTTCATTGATTGGTGAACGAATCTGAACAAAATTTATGGCAATACTGCGCTATACTCCTCAATGTTTACAAGTGAAAGTGAGGACTTGAACCACGTATAGGGATGCTGCACACTGATTTAGTGGTATAAGTGGGAGGCTGTACATTATGTAGGCAATATGAATGGAACAGTGTATACGGCATATATTTTAGAGCTGAGAGACTGCATATTGCTAGTTGGTGTGGATCGAAGATGGCATATTGCAGCAGTGGTGTAGATGGGAACTTGTACACTACTGGAACGACACAGGCCGGAACGAATGAGCTGTGGAAGTGGTATAGGCGAGAAGTTGTACGTTGTTGCGATGGTGTAGGTCGAAGGCTATAAATGTAAGGTTGGCACAGACGGAAAACTATACTTTCTGGGGACAGGTATGACAAAAGAAATACATTGCAGCAGTAGCATAGTTGAAAGGTTGTAGATTGCACGAAGGGTGCCCACTGCAGGAGTGGTATAAATAGAAGGTGCTACGTTGCACATGCATATGACCCAGGCAAGTGACTTTCACGCACGTCATAAAGAAAACGGAAATGCACCATAAATTGAAGTACTTTTGGCGACAAAACAGCAACGTTGATCGTTTTTGGGGAGCGTGTTCAAGTGAGCATGACTTCACTATTCTTTGCTCACACTCGTTTTAGTGTAGGTGAGCGTATGGGGAAGTGGTTAATCGTATAGAAAAAAGAAAGATAGAGAATAGTGAGAAAAGCGATATTATTGGCCCGAACATACTAAGATCTATTGAAAAACAGATTAAAAATAAATTCTTAGATTCATAAGCATAAAAGAATCCAGCCAAAGAGGAAGTAAGAATGAAACTTGCGTTAGTCAGCTGTAAGAAGATATCGACCACATTCAGAGAGTTTAATAAAGGTGACCCTTCTCGCACATATCCCTTTCAGGCAACTGCTTTAACGGTCACCCATCTTCACTCTATTTATGTTACGTGCCTACTTTGATGAAACACAAATTTTCCGGAAGAAAGCCTCGACTGCTTCTACTTCCAGCACTTAAGCAATGAAGCGTTTCTTCGAAGATAAGTCACTTTTAGCGTCTCTAGATGAAACACCTCCACCTTACATTAATAAGCCAAATGTGCTTGTAGCAAATAATGAGTCCGCATTTGTTTACATAATGCGAAATCTTGTGAGAATTTCCATCCAAACGTTTGCTCCAATTTCCGTTGCTTAGAAAGACTCTAGAAAAGACATAACGTGTTTTCGTATGCAATTCAATTCACAGCGATCGGCAATACATTGCAAAACACATCCTTAAAACAGTCAATCGATCATTATTTCTACGGTGTCTCCCGCGTTTCCGGTTATTGCTCGAAATGAACGCTATTGAAAATGCGCCAACCCATCGAGCACATTATCATCTTCGTAATCAGCGACCATATACGGGGCACCATTAAAAAAGCGAATTGGTAAGTAAACATCGACAGCCATCTTCCACTCTTCACCACCTCCAACCTCCGTTTATATAAATTGCTCCAAATAGCTTAGATACTTATTAGTAAAGCGTGCACATCCTCAAAAACAATACAGCCTCAGAAACGAAAAAGAACCTTATTTGTGATGATTTGTTCAGTGGATATTTTCTTGACACGACTGTCCACCGTGAAAAGCGGATGTTGAGCGCTGAAGAATGGTCGACTAACACCTTTAACCTGCAGCAATAAAAACGACTGACAGGCACATTTGACCTGCATCCGTATCCGCACAATGCACCTATCAACCAGCGATATGCAACCAGTTATATTAAATGAAAAAATTTGAGTTCAGAATGCCACATTAGAAATCAATTTTCTGCCACTTTTGTCAGTGAAGCCCTACTGTGCAACTTTATGGGCCCTCAGAACCCCTCGGCTAGGCCTGTTCCAATCTTCCCGGTTCTACTATGTCATTGAACGTGCACATTATCCCCATCCAGATTACTGTTTCATGCCTAAAAACTATACCCTCTCCAACTCTTCGGCTTACGCCATTCGATATCATGTGGAAGGAACAACGTGGGAAGGAATCACGAATCACTCACAATGAATTGATCAATGTTCTCGAAACGGCAGAGTCCTTCCTGAAGCAGAAGACGACTTCTATCTTTTCCCCCATTGATGATCACCTGCAGCTGGGCCATTGGACAGCAAACCTTTCAAATAGTATCTTTACTTAAAAGCAGTTAAAAGCGGTCTGTGCGCTACTTATAGAGTGCTGTGTCAGTGAATACTATGCTGACGGACTGCGTTCGATTTACTTTTGTCGACTCAGACTGCACAACTTCTGAAGATCCATCCTGAAGTAAAATCGACCAAACTACTCGACAGGTGTGAAGAAAAGTGTTAATTTCAGTAGCCAATATATCAGCTCAATTGAAATTATTGCAGGTAATATGGATGAGCTGAATAAGGCAACTAGAAATCGCTCATATAAAAGATGCAGCGACACCTAAATCTTATTTAGATCTTCTTGGAGGGTTTTCTCATAGTGAAGTCCGGTAACGGCGACAAGGTTTATCTCACTATTTTTGGCGCAATCATAACCCGGTTTTGCGACGGGTTAAATACTGCTCGCGGAATTATTTTTTATATTTAAGTTTCTTGGAAGTTATTTCTTAACGAGACGCTTCCGTCTTTGGGCTCAAGGAAAGTTTTCACAGTAAAAGATGGAAGGAGAGGAAGACTTTACATCATCATCAAAGAGTTCTGTAAAGAATGCCAAGATGGGAAGGTACTCACAAAGTAATATGTGAAGATAGTCATTGCCATCATCGTTTCCCAATCGGCGAATGCCTCGTCTAAACAACGCAAAAATTCTACCCATCTTAACCTAGATTTTACAGATGGCCGTGCGCAGGTATGACTGTATCGATCGTTGATTCCATCTCGATGATATGATTCAAAAGATTTGTTGATAGAAACCTTACCGCCAGTAATAATAGGTTTCATACGCGCATTGTGTTGGTAACAGAAGAGAAAGGGACAAAGTTTCTTCAATGCTCAATTATTGCCTCAGTATCCTGGTCAGATAAGTTCGATGCATACACCAAAGTGCTACCTTTGAAACATACTATAAACGGCGACGCACGTACTCTTCCGCGATGACTGCTTTCAACCGCAGAAATTAGCAAGCAAAAGTATAAATAATATCGGGATAAAGGACCCACCCTAGAGCCATGAATACTGAGATCTTTTCCAGGCGAGCCTCGAACGATACCCGACTTAGCGACCACCTTACCAAGGTGGACACGATCTGCCGTGAACTGTAGCACACTCTCCTCCTCACCGCTCCTTGCATCATAACGCGAATGAAATTGCAGGTTTTTCATTCCACGTGCTGACATACTCAACACCCGGATCATGAAGATATTCATCTGCAAGCAGGCATTTCAACTCATAACGCCATAGTTTCTTATGAAGAGAAGTCGACTTTACGTGCGTTCCCGGATGAAACTTTTGAGGCTACAAAGTTCCCAGAAAATTTTTACGAGAGGTTTATTGAGGCGATATTTTTTGTTCGCTTCATTGAGTCGGAATTGCCTATTTCTGCTTTCAAAAATTCAGATGAAATTGTTAAGGGAGGAGCAGATATTGAGAGCTAGGCTTTCTTCAAGTTTAGAGATAGACGTAGCCATCCACCTAATGGTATTATCACCTTCTGTGAAATTTATCGGTTGCAGTAAACACCAGCGATCTTTACTTGCAGTCCGCAATTCCAGAAAATTTTATTTGCCTCATCCAGCGATATTCGTCAATTATTTCTTTCCCTTCTGCGTTTGTTGGAACACTTCGAAGATGTTTTCCGTTGAGCGTCTCCACCTCAAAAATGGGATCCCCACTCGAATAAGCTGGCTCCTGCGGAGCACAACGAAATCGCTTTCCACGCTTCTCTAGGACATAAAACATGTTTTCCAATTCCACAAACACCACAACAGCTAACTCTTTACACTCTATAGACACTCGACTCGAGTGTACCTTATTTGTGAAAAACTGTGAAAGCCACGAGCACACGGCAAACAAATGGTGAAATAAACAAAAAATCTACTTCAGCGGCACAAACTTACAATGAGGACAGCGACTGTGAGGGCCGTCAACACCACCATAAATCCGAGCAGTATCCATAATCGTTTCTCACGTAGTCCAGTAACGTGTAACTTATACTCGTTAATTGAAGGGCTTTCCTTGAATTCGGGAAGTTCGGATTGTCCACTCCTCAGATATGTGGGGCCACCCGCGGGCATCACTCGCAAGGGTGCTGTTCAATGCAGCAAAGAATTGTGCGTTATCGGATGTGTGCGCGCTGCTCGCACGTAGCAGCTGCAGCAATTCTAGACGTTGCGGGCTGCAGCGATGAGGCGTGGAACCACACAAATCGCCTCTCGCTAGCATATTGGCACGTTTCGACTCTCTGTGCCATATAAGAGGCAGATAGGCACTCCAACCGCATATGCTATCGTAAGTGCTAGATGTTAATCCATTATTTCTATAAGCAGCTAGCTCCTCCATCCGTAAGTCAAAAATTTCAGAAAAACGAAAGACAACCACAACGTTGCTAACTTTGAGTGGCATAGCTCGAAGTGGCACTTCAGTTAATCTTTCGATCCCTGAACGTTGAAAGGCAGAAATGGGAACAGTTCCCTTCTTAATCAAACATATGCTCCTCTCCCCTACCCTTTCATTCATCCATCAATCCCAGCTACCCCATCGCCTCAGTTCGCCTCATCTCTTCTGCAAGTGACGTACTAGCTAGCTCGGATCGGTGTCTGAAGTGTCTATTGTTTTTGCGTGATAGTTTCAGCCGCGGAATCACTGAACTTGAAGTTGTGGAAGCCGGTGCGCATAACTCGCACCCTAGGCTGCTCACATGTTTACAACCGCCCCAAAGTTTACAAGGACTTGCCTAGCACTAAAATATGCTCTAAAGTTTGGCTGCGTCTCACACCACTGAGGCAAAAAAAAAATCGCCTGCTTCACAGGTTCGCGCAAACGGCCACGTCCGACACAATTTGAATGGCACTATATTTATTGGGAACTTTCGATGCTACCTAGCCTGATCAGCAGGACCACGAGCCACATAATCTAGCGACTCCGATGGGGAGTTCACCAACTCCCCTCTGTTTGGTCCCGATGGGGAGTTCACCAACTCCCCTCTGTGTGGTCACACCTTTGTCAGTCGACTCCAGCACCACCACCAAACCACATCATCCACAAAATGCGGTCCCATATTAAATATGGAGCATAGGATCCGCACTAAATGTCAGGTAGATGTGACTTGTCGACAGTTAGCTGCTACCATGGATAAACACGTCGATCGACACACATCACACTTTCCCCGTCGAACATCTGACGCCCATTTCGGATTACGACAACACTTGAAGGTTAATGCCCCTGGTCAGCACATCCACTTTTAGACAAAACTATGGAACCACTCCCCTCACGTCGCCTGAACGTCCCCTCAAACGGTACCATGACTCCACTCCCAATTCGCACTAAAATCCATATACCGCCCCTCATTTGCTTAGCTCTCAGGATTAATTCAAAGCTTCCCTTCCACTAAAGTAACTCTCAGCTCGATATAGATAAATCTCCTTCCCTCACTCTACATTAGGAGTTGGACGCACAGTGGGTATGTGAGGGCACACTTCAGTGTTGGTTTTTTTGTTCAGTGCTCCATCGAAGACCAATCGTGGGCAATATTTATACGAATTCCACTGACAGAACGACAACAAAAAACGAATGCATTAGACGACATGTAAAAGTTTCTCTGGAAACAAAGATTAACATATGTCCCGCGACTGCGCAGTGCCACTCTTACCTTCGAGAACTTCGTCGTTCACGAGGAGTCTGCAAAAAAGTAATGATCAGATCACCTTTGAATGAATTATTATAAGTTTATCCTCTGACTTCATATAATCGGACGATCAACAAATTCCCATCCTCCTTCAGACGGAAACAGTAGAGATAATGCAACGTGACCAAAACACAAAACTTTGCTATGAGGAAATAGCACATCACATACGAGGCGACCCTACTATTAGCAAGTTGAGGATTGGACTTTACAATAAACAGGAAAATATAATGAAACCCTCACAAACGCTGCCTCAATTTGACTCGCTTTATTTGGCTAGAAACTAACCCTAACAAATTTATGGCTACAGCACAACTTGTCTGAAAATCTCGTCCGCACCGAGACACAGCAAAACTCGTTAAAACCGGCTAAGTGTAATGGACAAGCAGAAGAAAGCAACAACGTGATAAAACGACCCTATATATTTCCATACCTTCATCCTCGATTCTAGCGAATCACATACTGCAACCAGCAGTTTAAAACAACTGAAAAGAGCAGAAAAAAAGAGGTTAAACGAACTCGATTATCTCTGAGACACGAAAGGCAAATCCGCGGACGGTCCGAATGATCGAATGGGCATTCCTTCTTCACGCACTTCGTGTCGTAACGACAGTACCCATGGAAATAGTAGCATTTCGCACCCGGACACTTTGGAAAATTCCTCAAAGCACAGTTGATACCACATAAAATAGCCGTCGCATAATTTTATAAGTCACCATTGTTCCATGAAAACAGCAGCATCTAAAGATGGTTTTGGCAGCATCTAAAACAAGCTATAGCATAGCATGCCTTGAGAATGAAGGACGCGAGAACGATTATGCTCAACATTCCAAACGACGCCGACGACATAAAAAGCCCTGGGCAAGCATTTAAACGCCAATAAATGCACTATGGGGACTTACCTATACACGAAACATTACCTATACATCCCCTATAAGCAAGTTTAGGGGAAATTTAAAAAATCGGCCTTTGAATAAACCTTCATGGGGGACGCCCAATACAAACCATCCCTCGTACAACCCAGCCTTTCTAATGCTATTATTACTGGAACCACTCCCATAACCATAAAGTCCGAGAACATTAAGAAATAGCCCTGAATTGACGCTTCAAAAGAAAAACCGTTGAATGGTGAAACCGGTGCACCGAAATTCAAAACAGTTATGAATGATGCGACACCAATGGCAAATCTCATATCTAACCAATCATTTGCACAGGCCGTCCCCAGCGACGACCCTCAGGAGGGTGAAATAACCAGCATATACATATGATGCTTCAATCATCCTACTTGCATCTGACGGGTGGTCCATGTGGGCATCGTCCTCGACCACGCATTGCAACGCCCTCCGACCTTGGTCTTGCCTTCTCGTTGCTGTAGATCTTCTCTTTCAAACATTCCTAAAAGAACAACTCGTATATCGCCTCGTTGAACGAATGGAATACACATCACAGAGACCTGATACGGCTTGCCCTTTACATTCCAGTCCGACAGTGCACAGTTATTCGTTTATTCCAGGCGAAGAATGCAGAAAGATGGTGCGATAAGGATAGGAGGAAAGAGCGAAGCAAAGGTCCCGTCGGACAGACATTCAATACGTGGAAGCAGTACTCGCATGATTCTATAAGTCACCACTGTTCCAAGAAAACAGCAGCATCTAAAGGCAAGCTATAGCACAGCATGATTTGCGAATGAAGGGCGAGAGGATGATTATGCTCATTATGCTGAACAATGAGGCAAGAAACCACTTAGCCGCAGTTGGAACTATGAGGGAGTGGGCATATTAACGATATGGGCAGGAGAATGTCGCAGAAGCAATCATACAATAAAAGAATCAAACTAGACTTCATCCACTGAATAGGGGCTAAAGACCTGTGATGCTATTTGGTTGGTGTGGATCATAGCAGATTTTGCAAAAAGCAATGTAGGGAAGTATCAACGCCATATACAACTACCAAACACCAAACAGAAGTACCAACGTGGCTGTGAGTAATGAAGACGTTTTGACAATGCTCAATAGTTTCGTACTTGTAAGTGCGAGGAACACAGGTTACCAATTTTCGACGGTTTTTCAGCGAAATATGAACAATGCAAACTCCAGCGAAGTTCACGGCCAAGTATAACACCTGCCTCACGAACAGCACTTGCAAAAGAAACAGCTTCACCTCCTAGCTCCAGCAAACATTCGCATCGGAAATTGATATGAACCACATGATGTTATTCACAGCAACATCAGCTGTCATAATTTCGACCAGCTGGCCGATACATCAAGGTTCTTTTAAGAAGTGGAATTTGTAAAGATGTGGAGCTGACGTCAAACTTTCAGGTTATCAACATGTACTCACACACACAAATGGATGCAGAAATCCGCCTGGAATTACTGCTTCAACAAAATGCTTCTTCGGCTGCACTGATTCAAAACTTTCTAAGCTTTGAAAAAACCTAAAAAATGCCTCCGAAGAGCCTTTATCTGATATGCACGGCAAATGATTATGCAGTACGAGGAAGCAAAGTGGGTGTCAACAGGGGATAAAACGCAACTGCAATCAGCATCTTCGCTGACCGTTTTCATGTTGACTGAATGTTACCTCGTAAAACAACGAACTGCACTGTTCTTTTCACTTCGAATAACTGAACAAAATCAAGCCTCACCTTATAAATATGAGAACGAAAATCTTCCCAGGCAGAATCCTTGGCCTCTTCAACTTTATCGGCGAAATCCTCCTTACAGTAGTCGCAAACAAGCTTTGCGTCTGCATGGCGCTTCTTCGTATGGTCAACGAGTTTCTGGACACTGGAAGCCTCTTTGGAACAATGCGCACATGGCAGATTCGCGCCATGAGCACGAATTTGATGTTCGCTCAGCTCTCGAATCGTCTCGAAATCGATACGATCACATTTTCGACATGGGAACTCGCCATACGACCGTGCCGGACTGCAAATCATCATCTCGTTCATATTTTATGTTCCACGTGAATGATCTATCAGCTTGTCTCTTATATATGCCGTCCTCCACCCTCGTAAAAATCTGATGGAGGAACATTAGTCTGCATAGCTAAATAGCACACATTGCACGGGCAGTACAGATGGAGAGCATATGCAGGTGGCAGCTGTGGTGAGGAAATGCGCACACGGAAAGAAAAAAAGCAGAAGCGACCCTCGGCGTCGCTTAATTTGACGGCGAGCAGACGGCGCTTATTTGGAGTATTACTTCTCTTTTGTTAAAACATTAATTCTTCACCGTTTTCGACTTATCACTTTCATCATACTTCTATTACATTTCCCAGCCTCTCACCAGCCTATTTGGTGCAAATTAAAAGTAGAAACAACGAAGTCGACAGCCATGAATTCAGAGTTGAGACAAATTTTAACTCTGAGATTCACATAACAACATTTTCTCACGAAATATTGAGCGTTCGCATGAAAGTCTGAAAAGCAAAAAAGCAGTGAGCCATTTCTTTTTGCCATGCACACATACAAAACACACATTTCGCATCCACCCACTGCACCAGCCTTATCACTTACAGCTCTTCATCTGCACCACCGACACAATGAGCTGCTTTTGGTCAGTTCAAATTGATTACGTCCTAACAAAGTTTCGCAAGGATACGAGACAGAGCAAACAATGAGAAAAAACTAAGAAAGCGAAGGTGAGTTGTAGCAGGCACAACAAGGTGATCAATAAGGAAACTTACGAAGCAAATTTCGAACCAACCAACCCCAAAACCATCCCTGAATCTACAGTTCACCTATCAGCTCTCCCTGCTTCAGCAATACTGGACTAGTTACCACAAACAGCTAGTGCCATCCAGCAGAAGATTCATAAAGATGGGTCTTATGACAGGCCACTACCCTCATCCCAAAAACCGTGATTGAATATGGAAAGCACATTCAACTCCAACTAGCAGTTTGAGACCCAACCAGTTACCCATCCACCAGACCAGTCAAATTTGTTCCACTTTTATGTATCATCAAGATATGATGTCAGATAACAGTGCGACTGCGATAAAAATGTTTGAAGAAATTCTTCGCAAAAACAGTTCAACGGACTCCATAAGAATCTGCACGCGAATCAACGTGCATAGGATGGACTGCTGAAAGCTGAAAATGCGCTAAAAAACGCCGAAGAAAAAAATCGGCTTCCGCCAAAAGATTACCGACTTCAAAGAATGATACATCCGAATGATTAAAAACATCAAAACCATAGTTCATTCGGCGCCGGACTCCGCGTAAGTCAGCAATTATTGCATCTTTTCAGTGACTCTTCAATTCTTCACAGAGTAGGCTTACAAACGAAATCCCACTCATCTTTTTAAGTCCACGAGCAGTAGTGAACAAAGCAGTCTGGACGCCTTCGAGATGAAATTTTCACCTGAGTTCAAATGGAAACGAATGGATACCGCTGAGTGAGGTTGTGTTTGCGGATATATAGATATAGGCTCGTTATAGTGTTTCAGTGCATAGATACATACGGTGACTGTCAATAGGCGGCGGTCTACGGCAAAGGCTGTGCGAATAGACACATAGACCTTTCATAAGCTCATTTCTACACTTCAGCGTCAATATGGAAAGCATTTTTTCTCGATGCACATATCAGCCCTCCTTTTTACATATTGCAATCATAGCGTATCATAAGCGTCTCTCACCTCTGAAATAGTAATCATCGAAAATAACATTGCAATGGTTAGTGCGGTACCCGATCTGTTAGTACGATATTTGCATAAAACAAAATTACGATTTCAGGATAACTTCTTGATCGTCGACTCAGTGACGCAGACACCTTTCAAAAAATATTTACGGCGAATAACAAAATATTTCCAAAGATAGCTCTGAAGTGCAAAACCCAGGCACTTAAATTTGGCATCAAGGAGCTTTGATGACGACTGTCTTATAGGGAGAGGAAAAGATTCTTGCATTGCTCACAGGCTTAATTCTTTTTATAAAGGAATAATTTCGAAACGAAGTCTCTTATACAGTTTAGGCAGATTATCCAACCATCAACTCCCCTTAACTGCCGGCGTGGCGACGGGATGTAATTTCCTTCAATAAACATACGTTTCAACTAAACATACACCTCGGCTTATTTACACGAACGTCAAGGCAGCAAAATGCGGACGTCCGCTGCGTTATCCCTTTTCGTTTGGAAAAATAAAGGTTATCCTGGCCGCCAGATTAACGTTAGTAAAGGCTGCAAAGAAACCGCCCTGATAAACACTTTTCACCTAGCAATGGTCGCAAAGTTGCTCACGTTAAAACTCAGTTTTTGAGAAAATCGCTTTCTGCATGTACAAAAGCTTTCTGCTTTGTCAATGCAAGTTCTTCATCGCTGTTCACTGGGACTGGCAAACATAAATTTTATGCAACTGTTAAACTCTCTCTCATTCCCTCTCCTCCTCTACTGATATAACCATCACGCCATCTAACCTATGTGACGTTTACATTAGGTGCTACTGCAATTCTATCGAAACTGCTTCCGAAATACTGCTGCTATAGAAATGCCGAACATCTTTTGACAGCAATCCGTTAGTCAGCTCTCCGAATACGACAAACTTTTCCACTCGAATGAGTTTAAAAATTATTTAGCTTCAACCACCGGCGAATGGGACACTCTGGTAGCACATAATGCAAGCCTCGATAACATAATATGCATAGCAAACGTTTGTCTATGTAGAGAAAATAGTGTGCAAAAAATGGGTGAGAGAATTTCAGTAAGGTGCTTTGGACACGAAAGCCGCTTAGTGTTATCTGAGGGTGTTCACGGTTGACAAGAACGGACGATCGCTTTCATACCAATTTCAAGACGACAAGCGATACCCCATATCAACGTTGCATGCTTCATTCAACGTTTGTGGATGTCAACTGACTACTTGACATCATGCAAATTTACGTTTTCTAGATTCTCGGTGAGCACAACATTAATTCCGTCCCCACATAACATAGAGAATGCAACTGTCATCAGCGCCTTTTCTGATGCAACGATGAATTGCAAGAGAGAGTGGAAAGTTTTCGTTGTGCAGTAAACACCTCGCGATAGTTTAAGAGATAACGAATGCACAACACGAAATTGAGTCAATTCCATTCCGTTTCGCAATTTCAGTATGCGAAATTTTTCAGAAAACTAATCAACAAATGGCTATCAAAAGATGTTGAGCACCCCAACGATATTTCTGACAGATCTAATTGACGTCTATTCATGTAAGACAACGATTTGAGTATTGTGGACAATGCGACACGTTAGCTCAACATAGGTATCTTCTTTCTAGATGAATTCAACAGCCGACGTGTAAGATGAAATATGAAACCTCGATGCTTTGAACGAATCGTAGGTGTCGCGACTTGTCGATGATGAACTGCGGCTACGCACGCGGCGTCGCGGTGGCGTACGGCTACGTGATCGTGTCTTTCGCTTACGCACGGGTGGAGTGCGTGAGCTCGAAGATCGAGCACCTCTTGACTTAGATCGAGAACGAGGGGATCGTGATCGCGTACGTGAACGAGATCGCGACGCCGACCTACTACGTTTCCGTGGGGACTTGCGATTTGAGCGCGAGCGAGATGACCCTGAGCGAGACTGAGAATGCGAACGTGAACGCGTACTTCTTGAGCGACGTCGACCATCATCGCCACTTTTTCTATAAGATACTTCCGGCGTAGAGACGGCAGTGAGAAAAGAATCTAAGAACTGACATTAAGTCCATTTTGAATGACTACCAACGGTCGATTTCACAACGAACACAACAATGTTTCTGAACATTACGAATCAAAATCCGAGAGAAATTCGGCATTACGATACGGAAAATTTTACTCAGTACGGACTCAACTTTCAACATCGGACACCGCCAATTTTCGTTCATTTCGATCATTTCTGTCTTGGCTCGACTGCCTCTTCTATGCACACCAGACGTTTGTAATATGGTTATCAGGATGCAGGAATTTGAACAAATGAATGGGTTTTCAGAAGAACATTGGCAAATCCATCTCTTCTCCCCCTCCCCTACCTCTCATTTTTTCTTTGAAGTTGGAAACGTCTCTTGCCTCATAACCTGAACATGGAAGCCAACTGCTTAAGAATGACACTGGACAAGAGAAATAATTTCAGAATCACTCCGTCTTCCAAACAACCTAGTACAACTGCACTCCTTCCACCGATGATTACAAAATTTCAAGCATAATGTATGCAGTCGTTTTATTATGCGTCATAAAAATGGTGTTTGCTCCAAGCAAAGATTCATTGCCTAACCAAATGCCAGTCAACATTTATGATTAACTTCAGTACTGGATTCTTGCAATGCATTTTTTTATCCAATGGAAAACGGTACGTTGCATTATTCGTCAATGAATGATCTCTACATACTCGTACAGCTCCATACTGTCCAATGGAATCATTTGTGCCGGTTCAATTTTGCCTTCGCTTCAATAATGTAAAAATCGCATCATCAGAGCAATTTTCAGCAAAAAATTTTTATATATCACTAAATTTTACACACAAAATCTCTTGGTGAAGCGCGGCACTTACCGTTCGCGATTCAACGCCATCCCTCCACCATTGGAATTAGCGATTTCGCTGATTTCGCTGGTTTCTTTAGCTGTCTTCATTGCCTCTTCCTCTTCAACCATTTCCACTTTCTTTTGACCATACTCGCCGTGAACTGCTTCTAGAGATTCGCTCATTTTCACCTGCAAAAGTTGTTTCTGAAATAAGCAAAAATGATGGGAATCGTTGCATGATTGTTGAACGAGAAAACCTCTTCTTCATATGCAGCCGTCCTTCTCGTCCTCACCCACCCTCCACATTATTGAAGAAGAGACCACCTCTGCGACGTTTAGATAATATCGGTGCACAATCGACAGTGGATGCGGATAAACCGAATAGTATAGCGATACCAAGTTGTGAGTGCATAAAGTCGATGATACGACGATGAAGCATACGAAGGCGAATAACTATAGGATAAAGCTGGAAACAGTGAAGAAAAAATGCATGAAGTTCATAAAAATGAAGCCATTCTAACGCAAAACAACCCCCTCCAACACACTCCACCGTGAGCTAAGAATGCTCCGTTCTTTCCCAGGCATTTCTTTTTTGCGGGAAAAATTCAACACTCCTCATAACTTCTTCAGCATCAACTGTTATAAACACCACCTTCCGAGAAATCCACTTTAGATTCTGAAGTAATACAATACGACGATTTCAGCCGCTTCCAAAAAATAATCCTTGACAATAATTCGAGTGGCTGATACTTATATGCCGCAGGCTAAATGTTGCCCACATAAATCCAGGCCAACCATTTCAACAAAACTCCAACTCAAAACATAATTACATAAGAAGCGAGCCATTCGCGTTTTAGAATCAAAAATCGACGTTAGAAATGAAAGCTCTTCCGGAAAGATGATCCCATTTGGCGTGAGAAGATGCACGCAAACATAATCCACTGCAGAGAGCACGCCTTCCTGTCATCCAACAAGATAATCTGATTCACACCAAAATTACAACATCCTCAGCTCATCGCCTCATCAAAGTTGCGTCCACCATATATAAATTAAATTTGTTTTGCCGACAAACCGTCACAATACTGTCGGATACTCCACCCATAATCTGCCCACAGGGCAATTCATATCCAAACTAAAGCCACCTTTTTATCAATTTCAAGGCACACCACTCAGAAGCAGAAACCAACGATAAAGCAATTAACAACAAACAAAGCGAAACGCATGAAGAAAAAGAAAGACGCATTTCTAACGAATGCAACGAAAGGACACGATAGGACACAGTCATGGATGTGATCCTAGCTTCGGTCAGTTCCCAGCAGGTGCAGAAAATGAATCTGCGCTCATCGAGGAATCAGTCTCCTCATGTCTCAGCAACGGCAACGATAAAAAAAGTCGAGAAATGGCATTCCAAAACATAGCAAGCATCTTCACATCGAAAACGTTCTCCGGAATATTCCAGGGTCATGATCGATGAATTACGAAAACACGAAGAACGCTAAACTGGGATAAATAGTATTCCGCTAATATGCAAAAAACAAGTTCTCATGCGTTCGAATGGTTGTCCGTTTCCGCCTCACACTCCTTTTGATGCTTAAAAATCATGCAGCAACAAATCAACCCGAAGGATTTCATTCACATCAATCTAGCTAGCATTTAGCCGGAGAGTTGATGAGTTCGACTAGGTAAGACAGAGGTAATTAGAAGTGAGCATTCGAGAAGGGTTGTCGAATGGTCTCCATGGCAATTTTCGATAACAATCTCTAACATGTGTTAATGCCCTTAGAATGGGCAACATGAGCCGCAACACAATCAACTCCCTTGAAATTCTTTGCTAGACGATGAAACCTCACCATTATCACGCTTGTTGTATTGCTTTTACGGAAATAAATGTAAACATAACATGGATTGAGTCACACGAGGTGGGAATTCAATTTTGCATGCTGGACACTTGGACATCGACGAACTTTACTCAACAACTGTGATATTCTTCACTTGTTCAGCCTATTGTCTTCCGGTTAGGACACTGGTTCCTATAGCATTAATTCTTCTTTTCTGAAACATTCGAAGAAATTTTTCGATAAACTGCCAGAACGACGAACAATGGCTTGAGCGAAATCGATGAAATATGATGGAAATAAGTTGCTATAAGCAGATCAGCAAATTAAATGAACTCTCATTATTTGTCTGTTAATAGCAAAACGCAACGAATAAAATCAACGGTTATCAATCGTGCTTATCAAAAAGGAAAAAAAGGATTACCCAAAACAGAAGAACGAACAACCTTCGCATGAAATTTACTGCAATTACNCAAAACAGAAGAACGAACAATCTTCGCATGAAATTTACTGCAATTACTGACATCAAAAATACAACTTCACGGAGTGACTTCTTGAGATGATTGAAAAATTTCGGTAAAAACCGACCCAAGAATACTGACAAAGATTCTGCAAAATATACTGCCTCTTCCTGAAAGGCGCACTTCGACAATTTAAATCGCACCTTTGTTAACGATAATTCTACGCGCAATTCCTTCAATCTCCTACCAACATAACCTCTCGACACTGATATCATCTTCAAACGCATTCATCACTAGCATCGCCTCAGTCTTCTTTCTTTGGTGCCCGAAATGAGGCACAGCCGTTCATGTCGGCGCTGTGCTCAGCAATGATTTCTATACTCACTTCGCTTCCCTTACACAGCGTTCTATTGGAAAACAACGGACCACTGTGATTTTAAATCACCTGGATTTTTGCATATTAATTTATTTCCACATTCAAAGAAGCTGTGAAACTTCCCACTGCGTTCTTTTCGTTAGGCTTTGATTGAGTGAGCCTAATCCAGGACGCTTCAACCAGTCCCTGCTGCATAATGTTGGTATCTACACGAAAACGTGTCTCGGGAAGAAGCCATGACCACCTCTTCAACATCAAACTGCCGACAAACAACGCTGAATAATTCTTAATGGAAATCCTCTATCGATGCTCGGTTCGCTCACTATCGAGTTGCGGTAATCAGTATAAGGGTCTAAGAAACTCCATTAAAAATTCCGCATGCGGTTGAAGACATTAAAAAACTGTTTGAAGCGATGCAGACTAAGCGCATACAACGACAGCTTTACGAAAAGAAGATTGCGACTTCTCTCAACATGGAACTGAATAAATATTTAGAATCCAGCCGTAATAAAGTCACACCTGTTTATTTGCAAAGCAAGCAAAATATCATGTAAAGGGAACGAAATGATTGCAAAGTTACCCGTGGCAAAGCGTAGACATGAACGGCCTTTTCAGCCACGGAGGAAAAGGAAGAGATCGAAATGGCAATTATGTAGAGAGGACAAGAGCAACAACGTCCCTGAAGGAATCGCCAAGCTTCAAGAGCAAAGTTGGATTAAGCTGAAGGATATGAAAGTCTCATAAAGGTTTCCTGCAGGATACACTGACAAAGAAACATTGATTGCTGTTCGTTACAGCTAGCCATAACCGCTCACCATTGGGTCGCAAAAACTGATGGTGGCTATGTGCAAAGCGAAACCCGCCGAAGGGTCCAGCTCACCATCGCACCTTTTCACAGAGGACAGCACAGCTATTTCTTCGGCGTCGTTAGTACTATAGCGTCCAGAACTTTGTTGATATTAATTGTCGAGGGGTGGATGCATGGCAAAACGTCTACTCCTTAAAGTTTCCTGATATCTTTCCAAGTGGCACCGCAGCGAAAGGAGAGAGGGGAAAATGAGTACCATATTACTTCTGGGAAATACGAGTTTCGTTTTCAATTCCAGCCTCCCACAGAAGGGATTAAAAATGGGACACAGACATTTACGCAAAATGCATTCAGATGAGAGCGTATGCACAATGAAATTCAAATTACAGCCTTTATACTGCCCACCTACATATCCCCGAGCAAAGAAAAGAAGCTTCCGCCTTCCTTAAATCTTCCCATATCTTACAAAATTATTACGAGACAAAGTCGCGACTGATCTTCCCAACACGAAATCGCGACAAAGAAAACGATCGACAAACCCACGCAAGCAAGAAAAAGAACGGCACATAACTTTGAGCAAACAAGCAGTTATGTCGACGAGCTTAGAAACAAGGAACAAGGAATAGATGAATTAGAAAATTTTGTAGGCACTCAACTTTTATGAGCAGAAATTGTACGAATAACTTATGATCGAGCACAAAAAGTTTGAACACTAATATGCAACCCAGTTCAGTTGAACTCCTGAAAATTACTGCAGATGATCATATTTGAGCTATACGAGCTTTCTTCGGTTCAGCGAAACTCACCTGAGATCTCTCAGCAAGGTGTTGTAACATAGAAGGTATATGCAGCAAGTGCATATTTTGAGCACAGGGTCGAAGTGCAAGTGATTCAAGTGCAAATGACCGGCACAGGTGGCCGAGACGGAAATCGCAGATGCATTAATGACTCAGTATACTCGTGCTTGGTCCCATAACCCCTTAAATCACTCCGCAACTCGCACTCCTCATATGAATACTCATTGCCAGCGTTTTCATACCTGCAAACCCAACAATCGATCACCTCGCAATCTACAGGTTAACAAAAACCCATTTTCATCCTCTTTTCTCGTTGCTTTGCACTTCACACCCAACCATACATTCTACTATCTACCATCTCATACCGCCTCGCACCTACTACACGTCGATTCGTACTTTGCCGCCCCACACCCTACCTCACTGCCCACTGTTTACCAGCTCACGCTAAAATCCATAACCCTTTTTCACCTAAACTCTACCATCCTTTGTTTTTTACCCCCTAGGTGGCCTCAGAAGTACTCAGTGGAAACCCTCCCTCACCTCCCCCACATCCCGCACGCTACCACAAACTCGATCTCGCCTAGCGATCATTCTTTCGCAACTCAACGGGTCGCGTATTATGTGACGCAGTCACCAGATACCGCGTAAATGTGGCGTTCGAAACTTCGATAAGTGACATAAAAATGAACCGTCAAACCTACAGGGAGGGAAATAATGTTGAAATATGCTCAAGACTCAACTACTCCAACCCATTCATCAAATTTGTCTAGAAAATTAGCCACCGAGATTCAGCCTGCCAAATTTTCAAGATATGAAAGGCAAATTTCTAAGAATTTAAGCAACTGGATTCAGGCTGGGAAGGTTGTTTTGGAAACCTGATCGGATATATCGAAAGAACTTTACAAAACGTCGCAAAGAAAGAGTTGCGATCGTTATATGAGTACGACCTAAATTTTTGAATGAAACTTCGCGTACGTAAGGTAATATCTCCGACGCATGAAAAGTCAGCACATTCGAACCTTCCCGTTGCATTTCAGAGGTTCGCTAAGTGCTAATTCCCTTCATTGCAGTGAACATCGGATAGCTCCATGTTGGAGTTCCACGATAAACCTAATTATCTGTGCAGTAAAAAGAATGAAAATAGAAGTGAACATTAGGTGAGCAACACTCAACACGCTATTAGCCGAATGAATTTCAGTTATATTTCCTCATTTGCTCATTCTTGTTCGCATTCTAAAGAAAAACATTGCAGAAAGTATTGAAGGTTTTCTCGCTCTCTCACTCCCCATCCCTTTCTGTCTCACGGAATGCCCTACAGTGATGCACATTTTCCTCCGCGAATCTGCAATAAAACAAGAACCACATGCCCAAGGAACCGGAAAGCGATAATGCAGCAACCCACCACATGAGCTGACGAATGATCAGTGGATGGGTAATCGCTCGCGCAAGAGAGTTGATATTTGCTTAAAAATTTGCATAAATGACAAAAAACACCTCTGTACGCCCCTTCGCAAATTTCTGCAAAAGTATACTATGCGACGTAATTATGTGAGACAGCTATGGTATCTACCTGTCTTTGCAGTAGTTACAACTCGAGAATCACTCTGTGTGAACAATATGCGCAGAAGTGTGACCTTTACCTGGTAATTCACGTTAAAGTAACAATATTGAGAGAATTTGCGAGTATTCAGAAGTAAAAAAAACATGACCTCAACTTACGTTTCACCCGAGTCGAATCTTCATAATAGGAAAAATGATGCAAGTGAATCGTTTTGTTCTAAACATACAGAAGAAATCCCATTCCCTTCCGCGATGCGGCAACTGCAATTTGAGCACCCTCCCTTCCCCCATCTTTCAATTTACCCCTTCCCTAAAAGATTAAAAAAAAACTAAGAACATTATTAAAAAATGCAGACTTCTTTTCGCCATTTTCTACTGATATAAACTAGCTNNNAATTTCCGTGTCTTCAAGGTTGAAAACCTTAATGAATACTCTTCATATGGGCAAAACCAATGCCTTTTGATAAGAATGAACGTTCATAATAAAGCCTATTTCAATTGGGTTAAAAGAAGGATGAGAAAAAGCACTTCAGCAAAAACTTTAGCGCACTACAGGGACCATCAGATTTCGGTTAGGTGTCTAAAGGCATTCATAAGCATGTGATTGCTATACGTTAATAAAAGTTTCCCAGTCTGCGCAAACAGCGACCGCAGTCTGCCGATGAGGCGCAAATGTCATTTATATCTCATTATAGGGAATTTTAATCAGTGAATATTTCACGCGAACAGATATTCGAACGAATCGAAGACGGTTGAGGAAGAGCGAAACAGAAATGAGTTTTACGGCAATTTCAAAAGTCGCTTCACTGTCAGAAACGGTACTGTCGAACGTGCTCTGATGCTGTCGTCAAAAATTTGTACTAACATCAAGCACAAGAACAGTGAACCTCGCGACTAAG
>JAARMF010000216.1:4647-34477 GCA_022844705.1 Toxascaris leonina
GTGTTTGTTGTTGTCTTCCTATATTGTTGTCTTTTTACATGCATTTTGTGTGCGTTCGGAAACTTGTCTCTTTTCAATTGCGAGTCGTCTACCTGTGAAAATAGGTGCTGGCTGTCTAGTTGATCTGAAAATATGATAAAAGGTTTCCAACGTTTCGACGGACGCGAAATAAGCGTGGACAACCTACATTAGTGACCTCGGCCGATCGAAAATTGAATCCGTTTCGTTGTTGATGAAGAAAATAGTGGTTTTGTTCTGCAACTTGTTGCGGTGATTTTTAAAATTTTCTCAGCCAGTTACCGCATTATTTTGACCCATTTTGTTCATTCTGCTCATTAATACTATGATTCCCCCTCTCCCACTCGTGTTTATCAAGAAACCACAAGGTACAAAAAGCACAATATTAGTATTGTACTTCTGGGGCCAAAATACCTGGTATAGTATTGTACGAATTCTGAAACCGCAGGCACATTATAAGTAAAGCACAACAGGTATTTGAGAAATTGGTAGAACTACGGTANTGTACGAATTGCGAAACCGCAGGCACATTATAAGTAAAGCACAACAGGTATTTGAGAAATCGGTAGAACTACGGTATTGTACGACTTTTGAGGAAGCAATATTAGTATAGTACTACACAGAAAATTTTGGTGCAATGGCATCAGTAACCTGCCTTGAACGATGGTCGATGGAGAATCGCTAAATTTTTTCTCCTGAAATTGAGACGATAGCATTCTACGTGCATCTTTCAAAGTGATTCATTCTTTAATTCATCGAAGCAGCTGGCTCGTCTGCTTTGTCTCAGAATCAACAGAGGATCGCAATAAACAGCGGAAAACGAATAAAGACAACTATCAGACATTAGCAGACTAACACTCGACAAGGTCTAGAAATTCGGAATTCATACAACATTTGTGAGATATCGAATCGATTCGGCAAAAGGAATTAGGTTACCTGTGTGTTCTTCCCCTTTCACAAACTTTTCTCAGAGGGAAAATCTGTACCATCATGATTCTTCAACAACTAATGAAAACAAAGTTCATCCTATTTTCATTTCAATAGTGAAACAAACAGCAAAGAAGAGTGGGGGATTTATGGGAAGAGTGGGTTTGTTTATGCAGTTCTACTAAGAAAGAAAACAAGAGCCGCCGCCCGTTTTCGTCTGTTTCCACTGCACTTCAAATTAAGAAATCCTTCAAACTGAGGGCAGCTTGAAGAATAAAGCAGTGAAGCGAACGTTGAAAAATTGCCAATTTGAACCTCTTTTCGCAACATTCCTACACTAGCAAATCGAAGAGCCTTATTGTGCTGTCAAGGGAGCACTTTCAGTCACGTCACATTTGCTACAGTTGAAGTACCCTTTCATGGGTACAACCAAATACGAATCCGAGGAAGGAAAGAACCTGAAAGGCATTCTGAAAACGTTGCCCGCCCAAACATATGCCCACGTGCATGTGTGTGTGCGTACGTGCGAGTGTACCTGCGTGCATACATGCTTGCGTGTGTCTCAGTTGATTCCACCTGGAGGCCATTAAAGCTGGAGCGAAAGTTTGGTGTGTACATTAAGTATCACAGGATGAGCTCGATATCAGCTTCGAGTTCAACCATCCGTTTCGAACATTTACAGGCAATTGAAGCTGCAAAAAAGTTTGTAAATTTGGCAGTCGGTCGAGTTCCAAAAGATCATTCTTTTGTTAAAGGTTCAGATGAGCTGTGGGGTAACTAAAACGTAAGCGCTTTATTCAACACGTTGTACTCGTCGACAACCTATGAAACTGATTGGCCCGGTGACACGTTTGCCTCCAAGCAGCTCCTATGGGGTAGCACAAACTTCTAGGTAAGTGCAAAACCATCGTGTAATACTTGTTTTGAATAGCAGACTTAGCTTAATTTTAATAACAAAAGGTGTTATTTGGCTTTTACAAGTAAGATGAGATGGCATGCAGCGCTATCAAGACGACATTTGAGAGTAATGTGAGTCAAGAAATGACTCGCAGAAAGCGGTCCAGAAAAGTTGGCGCTATTTGCGCTCTACATTTCGCCTATCGCACTAACAAGTTTCTTGAATTGCTAGCAAAAAGATCACGTGAATAATAATATGTTCATTTTTTCAACCGAGCAGACCGCTTGTGTAAATACCCCTCTCTCAACCCTACTTCGCCTACAAAAGATTCACTTTTAGAATCTGGCCGGAAGCTGCCTAAAATTTTTTAGCTGCACTTAGATATCTGTAATCAGCTTGGAAGTACGGATCAACATGAAATTTGCGGTTTGGAGTCATCCTATTACATACGTTACACTAATAAAAATTATGTGCTCCGTGTTACGCCAACTTCTGAATTGAAAATGCCAAGGAGGTAGCAAGACAAACACGAACATAAAGATGCGCATGGACAGAATCGGCTTATGTCCTTTGCAAATGCAGGTCGATCACTGGTAGGAATGTGTGTAAAAAGCATTTCGTACTATTTTCCTCTGAAGCACAAAGACGCATAAAGAGCAAGAAATGAAGAATCCACCTCCAAAAATGGAATACCGCCTGAGAAAAGATAGCCTGATATGTGCCACTGCAGTTCCGTCCAACAGACTGGTCGAATTCAAAAAATGGCAACAACTAACGAAGCATTTATAACACCGCATTCATACTGTTACTGGTCTGACAGCTCACTTGGTATATAGTACAACCGCATGCAAAAATTTGCCACAAAAGCAGACTTTTCGCAATGCGACTAGCGTGAAATGTAGCTAGACAAGCTCGAAAATACACGTAAATTATATTGCTAATAAAGAAATGATGAAGTTGCGAAGCTGAAACGGTTTCGTTCCAAATAATGATCCCAGGAAAAAGTAGGTTCCAGGACACTTCCTTACAGCTTGAAATCGTACTGTTCATGTGACCTAGGGAAATATACTTTAGCACTTTCAGATGCACAGGTTTGCGACTTGAATGGCACTTACCAACTTCGGATTGGGCTTTATGGTTGTTCACGTTTGCTGTCATAGAACGGAAGCTTTAAGACAGCTGGCGTATGAAAGTGAGTCGCATGTTAGTGTTAGATTTGAAGGCAGTTGACTTAATAGGGTGGAGGCAGAATGAGGACAGAAGTCTCCACTTTGATTGCTTGACACGTGTGACTATTATGAATCAATTGGTGCCTCTCTGTGCCGAACATCGCATTATTCACTGTTTACATCCTACTGCTTCATTTTCGACAAATGAGCGAAGTAAAATGAGATATCGTACATCAACATCAGACCTGAACTTGAGGATTGTTCTCAGCTCGCGCTCCTACTCTAACGTTCATTTATGCTTCAACAGAGTTCGTGCCGAAAATACGCATTTCAAATGAAGTATGAACTGACGGAAGATCATGACCTGCACCTATTCAAAATCCATTGCATGGTTTTTTTGATTCGTCGACTTGATTCTCGTAGAGTTTCGTAGAATTGATTCGGTTTCAAAGAATAGAAAATTTGCAAAGAATATTGCAAAACAAAAAGAATATTACAAAAAAGAAATTTGCAAAACCTTTTCTACAATGTATCAGTGTTGTTTTCATTCAACTGCATGTGCCAGATAGGAATATGGTTACAAAATGCTTAGTAAGCTTTGAAGAAAACAACCCGAACTTAGAGATGTTACAATGACCGCAGCACAGGTCGTCTGACACATCACTATCTCTCCAAAACGCCTTTGTTTTCCACCGAAAAATTTGCTTCTTCTTATATCGGATGATTATCGTTTACTGATAAGAATGATTGCTTCTATCAAGCGAATTAGATGAAAATCAGTGTTTGCTGTAGGTGAGAAACTGTTCACTTGAAAAGTCGTGAGATGGGTTGTTTTCATCAAGCGAATTAGTTGAAAATTGACCTCGTTGAAAATCCAAGATAGAAAATCCAGTCCCGACTTTTCAAATGAGCAATTTGTTACCTATAGCAAACAAAAGAATGCAGCTCATTTCAGGCGTACGCATAATCTATTATAACAACAGAGCTAGTGACAAATTAAACAGCAATCTAATGTGGCGACGTATGGGGTTCAGGTAAGAATGCTTCTTGGATCGTTGATGCAACAGTGGACAACAAAAATGAGATACAGTTAGAGTTGAAAGGGTAGACAAGTAGTAATACTCTTCAACGTCACCATTAGAGAAACGATTGTGGAAAATGTGATTTCCTGTCGTTTACCAGCAAGGTGCACCTGAATCCGATACGAATAATGAATGTCTGTCGCGTGGTGACTGCGAACAACAAGTGATAGCTAAGCAACGCCTTAAATAAAACACACGTGCACTTTGCGTCGCTTCGAGCAACATTCCAGCTTCGTTTATACTGTCGTGGAACCGATATTTTATCGGCTAACTTTTCAGGAACACACACAGCATTTGTCACATGCCAAAATTTTTTCATTAATGATCTAGTGATTGTTTTAGTAGCGTGAATATTACTTGACATTGATCGCTCTAGTTTTGACTCACTCAGTTAATTAATAAGCTGCGAGACCATTTCCAAGGAATCACATGAATCAGCAAGCAATTAATTGGTGGTTTCAGAAGAACTGCTACAAGATGCACTCCTGTATCTGATCATTCTTATAAATACTCTGCATGTGACTCATCAAATGCGCTTCTGCAAATTTGTTTTTACAAAGCGCATATTTATTTGCACCTCCAGTTGCCCTAATCAGGAATTACACGTGTCGAGAATGTGAAATTTTGCAGCAGAATCTTCTCTTTACGACGGTCAGGTTTGCCGGATGTCACATTGCTCCACCGACTTCTAAGAAGATACAGGTGCTGAAACAAGAGTAAAAGTTTCTATAAATGTCAATAGTTGCACCAGTGCACATGTTTTATTATTGCATCAAAATTCATGCTTACTATTCGTAGGTCTGGTTGATGGACGACGCCAAGATCGGATACATATTACAGCTGGAAGTACAAAAAGCATATGACACTGTTGACACACCGTTCCTCTTGCAAAGATTTATAGACGCCCTTGACCCCCAGGAGACAGCACTCCGACTTTTAAGTAACCTGCTCTGCGAAAGCTTGTTAGGCACAGTGGTAAACGGTCATTGCTCCCTCGACTAGGCCAGATTGGTGAAGTCTGGCCTACCCGAGGGGTCTGTTTTATCTCCTCTCCTGTTCTCGTTCTTCTTGGAGTCGCTTACCAGCGTCGAAACACATGGGAAACTAGTTCTGTTCCCCGACGATGTGCAATTACGATATCGGGAACGGGATTCANNNCTAGTTCTGTTCCCCGACGATGTGCAATTACGATATCGGGAACGGGATTCACACGAAGAGAAAGTGATGGATTATATGGCCTCAGACTTTGCTTTAATTGCAAAGTACTTAGAAATGATACGCATGAAAATTAACTCTTCGAAAACAGTGGTTAGCAGGTATTGCTCATGCCATCAAATGACTAAGGTTAATCCAGATCTGGACTTAGTTATCGGCGATAAAAGCATAAAGGTAGAAGATGTTACAAGAAACCTTGGTCTTTTCCTTGACCAACAGTTGATTTATCGAAAGCACTTCAACGCTATATCAAGGCAGTGTTCCACCAGCCTCTACCATTTACGGGCTATTCGGCCCCTTCTTTGTGAGGCACAAGCCACAATGCTCTTCAACAGCTTGGTGTTATCAAGGATGAGGCTATTCTTCCCAGTGATAATGACTGCGCATAAAAAAGACCTATTAATTATTTAACGAGTATTAATCATGGCATTCGAGTAATCCACCAGAGGAAAACATACGACAGAATCGAGGACCTTAAGGCAAAATACTACTGGAGTACAATCAATCACCTTTCAAATAATGAGTTTCAGAAGCTAGTAAAGCAGATGAAAGACGCTAAATCAAGCTCATTCGTTAATAGCTTAATCACTGTAGCAACCCATCGTCGTAGTAGAAGAAAGAACTATATATCTAAAATTTACAAAACAAATATGGGGCAGAGATCAATCAGATACCGTGCGCCTCAACTGTTCAACTTGCACAGCCAAAGTGATCGTTGAATTGAAGGTTTTGATACGAAATAAAGACAAATAATTGCCTATTGTCCCATGATGACGAACTAAACAAATAAATAAATAAATTTATTCGCAGGTAATGTGAAGGCGCGTATGCTGCTTGTTCGTCTGGCCCACCTATCCAGTGGACTGTGATCGGACGACTTCAAACTCGGCAAAAGTGCAAAACGTGTTCAGGAGTTCAGGAACATTAGAGTGCATAAAACTTACCAAGATTGATAGGTTGATTTGAGAAATTGTTATAGGAAATCATCTCACGTGTACGTTGTGCTCCTACGAGGCACTAAGCTGAACTTCACTGGTTTTGCAGTTGAAATTACTGAACAGACAGACAAGTAACGAAGCGCTCTCAATGCGAACAGACAGCATGTTTGCATGTGCTTCGCAAATGCAAATTTGTATCGCGTATAAATGCCAGCGTTGCGGATGGCTCGTCTCCAAAGGCAAAACGAATTTACTTTTGGCGATACGTGAGTGGAAAACTGAATATTGCACGCATACGACGAGACTATTTGATGACTGTTCGCACGTGAAACGAGCAGAAAGTCTGTCACTGCATTTTCGTCAAATTTTAACTACATCGTTGATATCAGCAGCAATTGTTTAGCTTTCAGTTTCAGATCTTTCTGAAAGTTTGCGGGGTTTTCGGAGTACGATCCTAGGCCGATGGCATTGCATGTCGCAATGCAGCAATTTGGAGCTGAAATAGCTTGCTTTCCTTTGTTGAAATTCATTCATCTAGCTCGTGTTCACTCAATTAACTTTTGATGAAAGAACTTTCGAGTCAACGCATTTATTATTCCCATAGTCAGCAGCGAAAAGTCGAGCGGCGAGCGCTCTTTATTGGATGTTCATTTAGTGATGAAATTTGCGCGCTAAATAAGCTAGTTGAATGCTCGATTACTGCGAATTAAACACCGTTACGGTGAGTGAATGGCGCACATTTCATTACTTCGCTATCAAAAATGCGACAAGATGACAACAGCTGAACGTCATGTTCTGGTGGAAAAGAACGATAAATCGTTGTGCAGTGGTGATGATTGCTGAGCTGCTCATATTTTTGTAAAAAATACATTCAACTTCTGCATCACCGAATCGTAGACGAAAGCATTAAGGCAGATATATGAAGTGAACAATCTATTTAGAGAATTCAAATTTGGCTACTCCTCGAGTTTAGTTCATAGAGAAATCACCATTTCGGCTACAAGCATACATACTTGTCAATTGCAATAATTGCTGAAAACAACTGCAATGAAAACTAAATTTAGCAGTCATTGCCTTTTGGGAATAAGTGCAAACTATTGTGGTAGCTATGGCCATAATCATTAGAAAATACTGCAAATATTTCTGCAAACCATTGCAATAAATGTTAAAAATTGTGGCATTAGAAATGTGACCGGAAGCCACACTTTTGGAGGTATCAATGCAACTTTTTAGAGTAGTTTACCTTATGATAAGCGAGAGAGACATTCATATTAACGAAACAAACCTCGGGGCATTATAGTCACATAGGACTAAAACTACGATGAGAATTGTGCTTCGAATTCGATTATTACTCGATTCTACTGATCTTCAGTAGTGGAACGGTGATTCGCCATAGTAGTAGTAATCGCGAAGTATTGAATGCCACATCCTCACGATGTTGGAAACTGACGAATAATTTGGCTACTTTAGGTGAGCAGTACAGCACAACATGCTTCCCTACGCGAATTGACTGAAACACTTTATTTGAGCGACTATTTCTACTCTGAAATCCGCATTTGAAATGAGCCGAAAAACGTGCTTGAAACAATTTTTACGACGACAAAGGTACCTAGTAAAATTATAGAAGTCATCGTTGAACATGGTCTTCCGATGCCTTTCAATTCATTAGTGTTATTCCTCGCTTCCACTGTGCAAGTACGACGGCATATACTTAAATTTTGTTGTCGTTTATCAAACGTCTTTAGAATATCGTAGAAAAGATATCAGCAAAAGAAAAGAAAAATCAAAACGCTGTCTCTCTTCCTCGCTCTCTGTCCTTTCTCCTACCGTCTTTTCCTCCTTTTTCCTCTCTCCCTTCCCCATCTCTCCTTTCAATGCTCTAGTGTGGTGAAAAGCACTGCGCAACGAACGGCCAATTTGACCCTGGTTTACATTAACAAAGGTTTTCCAAGTACGGTCGCCTGCAGAATGGCTAACAAAATCACCGTTGAATATAAAAACCTTTCATTCAGTGATGTAACAGTGTTCCTGCTTGGAAGTTGTTACATGACTAATTAAAAAAGAAGCATTTGAATGTACGTTAACATTTGTAATGTTTCATAATCAGTGACAGCCATTTTCTACACTTAGGTTGGTACCCTGCAGCAAGTTTAACATTTGTTCAAACAATCAATTTGCTTTGCATATAACAATGCAAGTTTGCAAGCAACACTGCAGATGTGACATTCGAGCTAATCAGTGTCAGTGCGTAAAAAGAAGGGGACGTAAGACCCTTCATCAACAAAAATAGGCCAACGATGAACAGTTTTTATGAACGAATTGAAGACGGCGTCAGAAAGATTAAAGGGCACGAGAGCACATAATTCATTGAAAACATTGAAATGACGGCGTGAGAACTTTTCAAAAATAATAGTAGTTGCGAATGAATGCACTTTCGAGAGTGCACGTGTTGACGATGAAGCATGGATGAAGCCTGCAAAATGTTTTGTTTTTAAAGTGCATTGTAAATATAAGGGATTGTCGTGAAGTCCAAAAAATGCTGCGCCATAATGCCGACCGATTCATTCAATCAAATGAATCACCGACAGGTATCTCAATGAGGTCGATCACCGCCACTCTTTTGCTGTCGATCTTCACCATTCCGTGTGCTCAAACTTCAAAAGACAAAATCTAAGTAGCACATTGAATTAGTTAAGAAAACATCGCTGTGAGAGATCGTAACGGAATAAGAAGCCCAACAAGGATATCATCTTTAAAATAACACAAACCACCTCATTATCTCTTAGCTAGCGAGCAATGTGCAAAAAAAGGAGGAAAACGGTGAAAAAATGAAAGCCTCTGAAATTGTTTTCAGTCCTCTTACTCACTTGTTTGTTGAAAACGCGCTAATACTGGGGTACGAGACTCCACGCACATTTGGATTCCGTATTCTTCGTTAAGCCAAATACGTATTTACCACGTATATATCGCACTTTCAAGTAAAATCTTTGCTGGCACTATTAGCTCTTCCACTAAGCGAGCTTTGCTCAGAATCTTTTCGCAATCCAAGTAGAGCATCTCCTTGAGATACAAGTCTCTATTCTTGTTCAAATTCTCAAAGTGTCGCTTCGCACGCGTTTATGGATGCTTACAGACTATGATTCCTGGATGCATAGCAGACCATGTTGCTTTAATATGCTGCAGATTCTGCATGCAGATCAGATGGTTCGACTCGATTATATGCGTACACGGATCGGGCAGCCATGAGCTCAAATGCAGCTGCAATTCGGCTAAAAGAACCCTTCTACGTAGCATTATAGCTGTATTCTAAGAGCAGAAAACGTTAGGAAGAAAATTCGACGATTATTGCGCTCAAAATTTTGCGTTTTATAAGCAAGCCTAATTCGAATTAAGCAATGACGGAACTTTATAAGCAATATGCATTTTTTTTCAATCACTCAGAGGTGATAACAAGGTGATAACAAGGTGATAACAAGGTGATAACAAGGTGATAACCTGAGGTGATAACAAGCACAACGTATTGGCAATCATTCACACGGCCGTTTCATCCTGGAATATTGATGGCAAGATCCGCAAAGGCTCGCCCACTGCGCAGACTTTCAACCATTCTTCGTTGCGAAACGCACTTTTTCTATTATGCGCAACGGCTTCCCTCGTTGCGATGTAGAGATCAGCACCGTTGTGGCCTGCTTGGAAAGCACTTTTACAATCCCTCTTCTGTTTTCATCCCACTGTTGTGGAATATGCTGACGACAGGAGCTCTCCAGAAAGGTGCGGAATGGATCAAACCCTCTGCAACAGCTTCTTCTGGTTAATGAGCGAGCAAGAAGCAAGAAGCGACAGTATTCCGCCAGAAAAAATGCGGTCACTCAAGCTCGTCACTGCTAAGAACGTTGGAGATGAAAAGTCCTGAAAACAGGAGTTTCACATGGTCATACAGATTCACAAGAAAAACTCTTCTTCCCACGATGCAAATTTCCCGTTTTCTCATGTTGCTGCGATGGCGTCGAAAACAATGATGCCATTGTACTGAACCGTATTGTACTTTTTGTGCTGTACTCTTACTAGTATCCCGTGCAGTACAGTAGGCTGCCAAATCAAAATTTGCAAGCAAAGTATAAGTACAGAACAGCTTGATTTCTCGAAGGGCGCTAGAAGATCATTATTATATTGATTTTTTAGAAAAAAAGTACAAGTACATTGCACTATTTCTCCAATGTACTTGAACTTAAAATGTATTTCCTCAGAAAAGACTCGCAATACTGTTAGTGTGCTTTTGCAATTTCTTATTTGCGCGCTCGGCCCCGAAATGCATTATCGCTTGCATTAGGCAACGGACTGTTCGTTTGAAAACTTGTGAGGTGGTTTTTCTATCCTAGATATTTAATGAGCTCAATAAAAGTAACTGTATTATATTTCAGGCTTGTTTTCCCATTACTCAGGCTATACCGCGAGAGGCAACTCTCTTTCTTACCTTTTAAATTTTTATGGCTTCATCCTCTATGGGGACTTATGAGAGATTATTTCACACTCCATCCTCTTCAATACGTGCGTTTCGGTGGCAGCAATCAATGTGGAAGCTCTAGAAAATCAAATCTCTTGCAATTGCGGATATATGAAGAAGAACGAATGAAAGTCAGCAAATGGATTTTATGCCTCGTCCTTATTTCTTGAACGCATTCTTTTCTTCTGTGCATCATGCTGCCCCTAACATCACGGCTTTTGAAAATTACTGACCCTCAGATGTTTAGGAAGAGTCCCATAAATGAGCCCAGAACAGTGCAGAGAAAAACCATGCATAAATGTTCTCCAAAAAGCTGGCGACTCTACCGAATGCGTCTCTAAGCACGTTCTTCAGCGACAATTTTCGCGAGTATTCAGCTGTGCTGAATCGGCGATTCCTTCTTCTGAGTTCCTGAGTAGGCTTTTCGCTCTTTTGGAGGGATGATTGAAAGAAATGAAGGAGAAGATTATAGGTTACGTGAAAGCGTCGATTCGATTGTCCATCGCTGTGGACTTTTTAACAGCGGAAGATGTATCAAGGATTCATTTGTTACTGCAACGATGCATTGCGTTGGTGAGAGGAAGGCAACTTCATCTCCTCCTATCTCTTCAAAGGAATGTGATTCGCATACGCATTTACTTGGTCGCTGGTATATGCACTGTTGCCAAAAAGTGATCTTGTACTTTTTCCGACCTATTTCTTTCCAACCTCAATTTCTGTTGTGACGTGCATTGTCCAAATGTTACACTTCATACCAGTATGATGCATTAACGTTCAAAAGAGATGAGTATTTCTACTGCTTTTGATTTCGTCACTCCATACATCGTTATCTTTTTTGTAAAATGTTTCGGATTTCCACTGATGGTAGCTCTGCTTCGTAATAACACTTCGTAATAACAGTATGGAAGCAGTCTCTCCGCTTTATCCTCAACTTCTCCTATGAGTTTTCTCAGCATATTCTTTTCATTTTGAATTCATGCTACACCTGTAAGCATTTGACTAACTCAAAGCCTCGAAGATCTGTCTTCTCAAATCGAAAAAGCCTCAAAACCGATCTCATTGAGTTCGGTCATTTTGGAGTAGGCATCTCATTCTCACCGCATTATAGATCCGGATTTTTATTTGTTTGGTAGAAATCTTTTTCCAAATGGTTTGAAATCTCCTAGCGAACAATTATATGTGCTAGATGACATTTGTCCGAATAGTCTTTGCAGCAGTTCCCTTTTATCTCTTTTTTTTGTTTGTACGCAGTGGTCACCTCGACACTATAAAACGACAAAACTTCGAGGTGCCTCTCAATATTTCGCACCGACATCTTCTTCCCGATGTGGTTACATCTGCGCTGGACTGTTGTAGCATTTCATTGCAGTCCGGTAGATGAACTCCGTCGGGCTGCAACAATTCAAATTCCATCTATGGGAAAGGGTGACATGTTGCTGGGACCAATATAGGTGATGCTCGATAAAAACCCTGGATATACGTTGACATGACTGATAAGCTGCTGCCGATCTGAGCAAGAGGAGTACGAACATAATACACTGCTCCATTTGTAAAACAAGAGCACAAAACGAGCTGGCTAACTGCGGGATCAGCAAAATTGACTTTGTTATCTCCACTTGCCGGTCGTTTCGGTGAGAGAACATGGGTTCTCAAACCAACAGAAAAAGCTGACTGTTAGACTTGCGCAGCATCAAAAGGCAAGGAGTTTAATGGAGAGAGCCTGACTGTCGAAATTGGCTAGCGGCTTTATTACTAGTCGTGATTTCGAAGTGAACAAGAAACTCGTAGTGTCCAGTAGTTCGCTTGTTAATGCATCTGATTGTTTCTTTCACGCAACAAATGCAGATATTCACCGCGACAAATGTGCATAAACTTATTGAAGAGTTTTAGAGACGCACTCTATTGCGATAAAAGGATTCTTTGAGCATAAAGCGATTGAGGGTGATGAGCAGGATCGGATGAGACGTTTTCGTTTGTCGGAAATTGAAGCAAATCTCGTCAGTGTTGCTTGAGGTGGCTGCAAATCAATCGAGCGAAGAACTGTAGGAGGCTATTTCCTTATCGAAATAAGTGGGTTAGAACTGGCAAGTAAGGTAACTTCAGCTGCTGGAGTGGTAAAATCATGAGGAGGTGGTAAAGCCAAGATATGAGGCGCTGTGCAAAATAAGCATGCCTGAGAATTTTAAACCCGAAGAGTTGATAGCGTTAATTTAGACAGTTCTCAGAATTGTATGACGGGGTGCAACAGATCGTCCGAATATGAGAAAAAATTCTTCAATGGGTGATAGGTTTTGCGTGATAATCACAATTTTAACCAGCGTTTCTAGCCGTGGCCATAATCTTGTGCACAAATGAAGCCGCAAAGTTTTGAAATGGGCTTAGCTATGGCATAACCAAGCATTGATGGCAAATTAAAAGGCTCGTAAAGCCGGCGGTGGCATCCGACGAAATGTTGCAGTTTTTATCGAACAAGGACACGACATCTTGGCATGCAGTAACTATCAAATATCAACTGAAGCTAAGCTCACGATATGTGTCATCGATAATTAGGTGTGCTTCGAATGCCACTATATTAAGTAAGGTCGTATGCGACCTCAGCAGCGTCACTTGCCCCTATCAATAACTAAATACTCACACTTTTTCCATGTAGAAGCGCTTATGTGATTAAGCTGTACTTGTTGCACAACGATTTGTTATATTCGAGTCGTTCGCTTTAAATGACCCACAATCAGTGAACGACTGAAACCGGACAGAGGACATTGAAGTAATGAGCCGGAAGAAGCGCAGTAAAAAGCAGACTAAGCAACGCAGTATTTCAAGCGCATTGAAGTGAGATGAATCAATGAGCGCCCTTGGAGACAAAATTGATTCACCGGCTGAACTGCACAACAAACTGTGGAGTCCAATTTCGATCGAGGATTATGAAGGGAAGCGAGTAATTTTGTCGTATGTGTTTGGAGATACAGCTCTATCCAATAGCGGTCAGTGAGCGAAAGCAGGTTGAGAGGGCCGTAGTGAAACAACAATCCGTAACCACGATAGACCACTCGATAATATCGAGATCATTCGCTACTCACTCTTAGAATCCGCGATCTTCTACGAGAAATGGATGAAATTCAAGTAATCCACCTCAGAAATTTTAAGGATGGCTGACGTAGATGCAGAAAATAGGACATAAAGATTGAAATTCGCAACCTCAAAGATTGATTGAAATTCGCAATCGAGTATCGCGAGCAGCATGAGTGGTTAATCGCCTAGGAACATAAATATAATATAATGTTGAATACTGAGAAAAGAAAGGGAGGTTTAGAATGAACAAGAGTATAAAAAAGCGCGATAATCGCTTCAGCGCTATATCCCGGCGTTTTTTTCTTGCAAGGCATATGGAAGGATCGTCGGAACGCCCCTATGGCCACTTTTGATGGCACACGAATGGATGTAGCATGAAATGAACTACGTGTGTAATTAGTGCCCAGAATGATTGACTTATGCCCGGAATGAATGCTGTGAGCAAAAGAAAGGAAAGAGAATGGATGACTAAAATCAGAAAAAAAATTAAAAAGCTAGTCGAGCTAATAAGAAATCATATCGCCTATCAATATTTTCGCAATTAATAATCATGATTCGATCGTCATTTCCTCAGTCGGTTGTACGTGATCATTCTCCTATGTTCAACAATTCTTATTTTCTGATTGTCTTCTACAGGTCTTAGTATTATGGAAAAACGCAAAACTACTGAATAGCTTCTTTAATGCATTAATAAATCTCGACATTTTTCACATAAACTTACTTCATTGCTGCAAAATAAGCTCGTTGTTGTATATGCAGACTTGAAATATCTGCTCGACACGATAGCTAAAAGAAAGAATGTGCAACTTTATATTCGTTTTTAATGCCAACTTTTTCATAAAATTGCTATTTTTACGTGTTATAAAATGTAATGCAGTGTAATTAAACCGAAATGATATTTTTAGCGATTTCCATTCGCCCATATTCCTCGTTAGTACTCAGATAGAAAACATTCTTATCATTTATGAGTCTTACTCACGCTGTATATTAGGCATTCAACTCCTATTGCTCTTGCGAATGCCCATCCTGACAACAGTCAAAGCACGCTTTGTTATCTTTGACATGAAGAAACATTCTTGCTCAAATTATGGAAGCACAGATGATCTAGATCGTAATGCGGATCGATTACATGATTGACCGAAAGAGTAGCGAAGACAATATTAAACCTCTCATTGAGTAAGCATACGGGTCATAAGCATATTTGCTAACGTTTTCGAAATCACAACGTGCTGAGGCGCCAGCTGAGTCCTCAGCCAACGTTCACAGCATTGCAATAATTGCTTGCATAAGCGCCGTTTGAGGAATACTACTAGGGGATGCAGCAGCACTAACATAAAGCTGATTCACCGATGCAACTTCATAGCTGACAAGTCGAACCGTTTTTAATAGATATTTCATTCTAATTTCACAATTGTTTTCAGCAAAAAAAAAAACAACGCAATCAATCGAATTTATTCGCATTTAAATAACAAAAAAAACGTGACGCAAAGTTACTCGAATCTTTGAATTTCATTTGGTTTGATATAGAATGCAATTTTTCAGGAGCGAATTTGTCTCAATAATTTGCAATTTCGTAGCCAAAATTAACCATCGTAAAGTATTTTTAATGGATGGAATTATGATACATAATGGCTGGCAGAAAGCAAATTGAGGTCCTTATGGGCTTTTACTGGAATAGCCAATGTGCTCGATCGAAGGTTGAGAAAGTTCTCGTGAAGGACTGGACGAATACTCAACAAACGCTAACGCGACGAACACGTTTCCTCACCTCAGTGCCAGCTTTGGGTTGACAATCAATTCTAAATGCAAAAAAAAAAAAAATCATTGAAACTTTCCAGTGAATATGATACGTACAGTGGCAGAAACAGCAGGAAAACCAGTAGAAGCCAGTAAAATCGCTTAAGAACTTCTTATGAGAACCGTTTTTGCAATAGTTGGAAAAAAAATGTACATAAATATTTTACTTTGAATGTTGAAGCCGTTGAAAAATCAACAGGCAAAATGCACATTAAGATTGCACTTTTCAAAGTTCGGTCCATTACGCTAACTTTTCATATATAAACTGATAATAAGTTGCAGCGTTAATGTAGTGCCCTTCTTCAGCGCAATTTGCATACATTTGCAAACACAACAGTGCAACATTCATTTCGGCTCCGTCAGTAGTCGGCATCTCAAAATCAAATCAGAAAATATCGATGGAGAAGAGGTGAGGAAGGACAGAAATGTCGGCAAAGATTGTTTTTTCATGGTTCAATCAAGCAAACAAGTGAATAGCGATGCGCAAAGATGCTTGCAATAAATTAATATTGTATAGCTCAGTCGAATATTGCAGTTTGCTTGGGGCATTTGTTTTTAACTACAAGATATTCTCGATCTTTCGAAATGCAGCATTTTTAAGCGCGATTCCAGGTGCTGGCGTTATAGCGATAGGTTGCTTTTGATGTATAAGTGATATAATGCCGCACACCGAAAGTGAGCTCTTGAAAGCAAACCAGACCTGAGGTTAATGAGTGATGGTGAGAAACCTCAAACGCTCGTTCTTCACTTATTCACCTTTCAGTAAGTACATAAGATAGTGCAGGCAAAAGAGAGAAGACATTTCAGGTCGAATAACAGAATTCTCTAGGAGAACAGTGAGCACAGTTTTTCAACATTTGAGGAAATGGGAACAGAAAAACATGTGTATCAAAAGACGTTGAAACTGCTTTCTAGGAAGACAGCGAATTATGCTGTAGCATTTGAGGCGTTCTCTTTTCTTCTTTCTTTCAAGGCGATGCGTGTTGCAGAAAGCTTTGCGCCACGGAAATGACGACTATGAGGATATTCTGATGGAAATGTTGTTACTTCTCGCTCGTCTAAAATCACTGAAAATTTCCTATTCTTCCATTTGAGACAACACATGACCACAGCTAAAGCCAAGCGCGATTTATTTGCCCTAATGACAAGGAGCAGCGATCGAGTAATTATTGAAGAATCCGCGGATCTGAAGAAATATAGCAGAGGAAATTTATAAAAAAAGCAAAAATTCGGGCGTCTTAGGATAAATTTTTTCCACTTTACCAGATGAATAATACGCAAATTTATGGCTTAGGTAACAAAAGTTTCAATGACCTCCTTCCTGCTAGTGGAGCAAGGAATTGAAAGGGTGTAACTTGCAACACTCTGAACTCCTGCCCCCCCCCCCCCCTTCTGTGCAAGCGAATGCCGGGATACAACCAATCTAAATTCATGGGCTCTAAGCACTTTCAGTCTCATCTCATAGAAAACGCGATTTTTACGTGGTTTTAAAAAAACGCATCACAGGAAAGTCACGTCTGTGCGAACATATTTGCATTTGTGTCTGTCTGTCCCTCCGCATAGTTTTAACTCATGAACCACTGAGGCTAGATGAACGAAATTTGTTGAGCGCAACTCGCACCACAGAATGACATCATATGCCTTACTTCAGGGTGAATCATCAACTTTGAAGGAAATTATGGTCATCTAGAGGTGGAAAAAAGCATTGGCTTACAAAGCTTGAAAGGAATATTGCGAATATTATTTGAAAGATTTAGTCGCGTTATTTCAAGTACGACGATATTATTTTGGACAGTGAGAGCACGTCTCTACTTCAGCTCATGTGTCACTGACGCCGTGAGGCACACGTAACTGACTCAGAGCCATTTTCCTGCATCTATCATTTATTTGCATCTTCTGAAGGCGGTTGGACGGATCAGTGTAATCCGAATGCATTTATTTCTAAGGTAGCGGCTCATCTGACACATCTCCATTCTTAATGCTATTATTTCCAGTAGAACGCCATAATCAAATTTTAGCTGCCGGATGAGTAGTTGACTCAGTTGCGAAAGCAGGTCATTGCCAACGCAGCAAGGGGTTTTGGTAGGAGTGAAGTGCAAAGAAGGAAAGAGAGGGAGAGAGGAGCGAGAGGGCGAGACAGAGAATGAGTGAAAGAGCAAGGATTTTGCGTAATTATTGGCCGAAATGTATGGCCAATAATGAATGTAGGCAAATTCAATTGCAAGCAGGCGGGAAGATTCACCATCCCAAACATGGCGATAAGCGTTCGTCCGCAGATTTACGTGAGTCCATTCAGTTATGCTGAAAGGAACCAATAACAAACGATTCGCGCAAATAGTGAACAAAGAGGATGCTGTGAGAGCTAAATTCCGGAAAAAAAAGAATGCCTGCTTCTCGTTTATAAATTGAATTTTATAAACGGATCTTAGGTGACGCATAAATCGGCATTACAAATATAGTTCGCTGTTGCTAAGCTCATCACAAGTACTAACAAGCTATGGTAGCGGTTAGTATTTTTGTTCTTGCTATTCCTCATCGCCCATTGCCGTATTTGCATAAGAACGTTGATGAACGCAAACAAGGAGTGTCGATTTCAACAAAGCCGATGTCCTCACGTGAAGCGCAAATCAGGCAATCTGTGATGGCATCATATCATGCGTGCTTAGCGCAAATTCGGTTGCATTGGTGCATCGTTATATTGCGGTTGCGTCACCGATTGAAACATGGCTAAGCATATTCCGCAAACCGACGTTATGGATCTGCTCAACGAACATGCAGGTCCTTAGGCGCATGCTCAAGAAAACCGCGTAGAGCTGCAGTGGGTAAAGCTTCCTAAAAACTGGGACAGAAGCCGGAACTCCTGGTGATAGTAATTTTCTAGTTCGGAAGCTGAAACTTCGACATGAGCCTGTTAGTCATTTAAACTAGGAAATCAGAACGAAACCGAAGCTTCGAGAACACAGAAATTTCGGAATTTAGACCGAAGCCCTTCCGATGCAGCCCCAGTGTGCAGTACTCGTTTGACGCCAAAAAACGTGTCGAAGGATATGATTTGACTTGTTTACACCACAGGTTCGGCACTTTGTATCATGTTCGTAACATGCAATAAAATACCAGCGTTTAGAAAAATTGCCGTTAAAATTTGCATTTCTGTTTGGACCACATCAGAAATTAAATATTTCGTAACCAGATCATGTATTAGGTTAACGACTCACTTGTTGCTTCAATATTCTAACGAACATTACAGCATGAACAGCATCATTGCATATTTTACACCAACCTAATAAGTCGATAAAACGGGTCTATGACAGTCACCGCTTGTATTAAACAGTAATTCTATTGCCACAATGAGCGAATCAACCAACCACCGACAATTATGCTAGCACTAATACACCACTACTTGATCCACTTCAATATTCAAACAACACTGCCGTAAACGGATCGAGAAATTATGAAAATCACGATGTGGTGCTGACGCATCGGCCAACGCAGATTCAAGAGAACTAGAGCGTCTCGATTCCCAGTCTGCGATCCGTATCCCTCAATTAATTAACAACCGTGTTTCAGCAGCTCTTGCGAAAACATTGACTAATCCATAAACTGCACGTTCATTAGTCTCCAAGCACGAACCTCCATCAAATCGTGGTGATGATTCTACAGCAGAACATCTCTGCCCGGAGCATTTATGTCATCCCTAAACCGGTTACAAGCTCCACCTCTCACAACTTATTTGAGTTACGCCGCCCTCGGGATTTCTGCATGCTCGCTTACCGCATAAATTCTTGGTACTCCAGCTATACTGTGCATTTTTCCAAGCCCCTTGCTTCTATTTGTCCCACTTGATTCTAACAACGCCTCTGTAGCAGCCTAGCGAATTTTTGCAACGTGGCATTCCTCAGTACGACTGCAGTGGCGAGCGTTCTTACCCTGGCACTCCATCCATTATAAAAGACTAGACCGCAGCAAAGGTGTTCAGATGTTCCCTGTCAGGGCCGTCTTTGTATGTGGTGTACTCTGTCCATGCTGTGTCCATTGCATCCGCCTCTCCTGCCATCCTTATCTCGGATGTCCTCGTACATCCCCAATCCTTCAAAGCCTCATCAGGCCTATGCACTTGATAAGCTTCAACATTAGGGCAATTTCCCTTTTCAACTTCTCCACTTCGCAATCACACGCAGATTGTGAACATATTCGGCTGATTGCCGAGAAAACAGCGCCTTCTCCAACACGCCTTCTTAGCCAAAGTTGTATGGAGTTTTAGGAAGAGGCATATACAATAACTCTTCAGAAACTTATGGCATTGGCCGTGCGATCAGACTGCAACTCAAAACGTCCGTCTTAACGATGTTCATTTTCAAATACGATTTGAACTGAAATGCCCAAGACTCAGTGTTCTTCTTGTCGGTCTTTATTCGATGTTCGCAAATTAGAAATCTCTCTCAAATTGTGCAACTAAGTTGGTGCTTGGGCAATCTCCATCACTGTCGTTTTCCCAATGTCTCGTAGCGCTTAACTGCATTGCTCTTTAGCGCGCTATCGCCCATTCCATTCTCCACGGTTTTCAGCTCGCCATGCGCTAGTTGGCAACGAATAGCAAACGTTTTCACGCGTCGCTCTCAACGTGCTTTCACCGAAATTTAGCTCCTCCTCATGTACATTACAAAAGCCATATGCGTTAGAACAGTACCTTTACTGCACTTCATTAGTGTTAAATGCGTCTCCTTTTAGAACTCTAAACGCACTCTCAGCTATGTCCCAACTCAGCTAGCAGCAACAAAAACTCGAATTGAAAATATCAAGATCGCGAAATTATGAGGGGACCTCCACTGACATTCGTCTGCAACCTCCAAAATTATGCCATACAAAGACATCGAAAAAATTATTTGCTCTTGCTCGTGCATTCTACGTTCTGCTTGAAACATTTCCACAACATGACGTTTTCAAATCCCAACAAGTAAAGTCCATAATACGATGAATTGCAAATTTATTCGCCTCTGTAAACATCGATTTTATTTCGCCTTCAAATTATTTTTTTAAATCAGTAGAATAACAGTACAATTTCTTCAACGAAATAGTAGTGTTTCCAACATGTCATCTTCTTAAAACGCCATTCAATTTACTACTCCCCCACGTTTGTCTCTTAATTTTTGCTTGCTTTGACATGATAGATGCAGACAACTGAAAAAAAAACAAAGTGGAAAGAAAACGACGAAAAGCAAAAATAATTCACCGCAAAATTGAAGGAATTAGGAGCAAAAAATTAATATAGATGTCACCGTGCATAAGAAGGGTAAATTTAAAAAAAAAAAAGGAAATTATACGCTGGAGTTGAGATCAGAAGACTAGACGATGCAGACAAACGTAGATATTCAAGCAGAATTTCAGAAGCAGCAAAAGAATGGATGGGAAATGAGAAAGTTCTCGCAAATATCAGTCAATGGAATCGAAAATAGTACTTAATGAAGAGCAATCTCTGTGATCAGGGCACTTCGGGACCATTGTGAGAACAAGTTAGAAATGGAATTAGTTTTTATAAGAACAACAACGACACCGAATGATAGTGGAGAAGTTTGAATTAAGTGAAACACAGCGTGTGCTGAAGTGCACGTTGCTTAGAAGCACAATAATAGATTCATTAATAGCGATCAATTCATGTGTGATGAAACCTTCGTATTGGAAAATCACTTCATTAGCAAACAGGTCAACAGTAAATTGCTCCACAACCTACAATGACAACAGGTACAACCGTATAGAACAACTTATCCTCTCTACCATAAACGAAGTCAATTTAGTTAATCAAAATCTTTCAATCGTTTTGATGGAAAACGAATTCTTAGGAATTTGTTTAGCGCTTCAAAAAGGAATAGAAGAACCAGTTGTTGAGTTCTTCTGTTTTCAAGTATTGAAAGAATTGCTTCCAAAAAAATTTTTTCTGAAACATCGAAATCGCTAAAATCTTCCGCTGGAAAATTACTTTCGGCGTTTCAAATTTCTCCACATCACTACCTTAGGCCTCTTGCGAAGCAGATTTTAACTAGAGATAAGAAAAAACGTTAATTCTTTGCATAGAAATTCGTGAGTGATAGCGTTAAAGAGATGCACTTAGCTTTTAACTATGTGTATTAGACAAGATTATTAAAAGTTATATTGTCATGTTCAGTGTTTTCTTTGTGCTGCTTATTCACCGAAATTGACTGCTGAAAGCCATTATGAGAGCATTGTCAGCTTGGCTGCTATTTCATCCTCTACCTCTCTAAGCCGTAGACACACTCAGGGAGACAAATCGCACAGGTTCTATGGGAGCATTCTTTAGAAAGAAACAAGGCGCACAAATCAATTTTGAACTGTTTTGCGAAATTTTCACTATGGATCTATACGGCAAACGTCTTCGATTCCTATTTTTGAGAGGCGTAGGAAAAATTATGCTCGGATTCACAGTAGGCACTCAAACAAATCAAAGTTAATTAACTCAACCCAGATTATTCTTCAAGCTATCTTGCATCTCTCATATATGAATAGAAGGTGATAAAACGTGCTCCGAGAAATTAAAAATGCTCATTTTCAGATAGATGTTTGGTTTTTAAACAAGTGCGTCGTCAAGAGATGGAAAATTAGGCTTCTTACACTGTAGGCCTAACTTTGTTGTAGAAAACAGTCGCTCATGAGAAGACGACTTATCGATTAAAAAAAATTTTTTGTCCGCAATTTGCAACGCATCTTAGGAGGTGTGTGCTTTGAAGCATGAAGAGCAATGAATCACTTGATTCAATGATCTCTATCCGGTTTATGTATTTTCCTGAAGCGGTTTGAATTTTGCCAAACAATATTTTCCAAAACTCTTCTGTCGCAAACTAAGAATTCAGTGTTCTCCCGTCTACAGTGAGATATGGGAAATGAATTATGGCTGTCAGTTCATCCAAGTAAGCAAAGTAACAAAGGCTCCCATGATCACTTAATCCATGGCAGTAACACTTTTTCTGCACAGAGTAGAGCTCGTTCTCCTTGTATTAAACGACTGTGCACATTTCGTCGTTCTTTCACAAACATTCACGGAGAGGGATGATAGCAACAACAATCCCGAATTTACCGTAGAAAATTCACCGTAAACTTATTCTGATCCCATCGTCCTGGTCGATAGTATCGCTTTCGAAACTGTCATCGTTTCTATCAGCAGCATTAGTTTCGTAAGAAGTAGGAAGGGAAACCGTGTTACTAACACACTTCTGCATTCACCGAACAACAGTCAAAGCACTTGTCCGAAGGCGGAGACGAACCCGCGACCTCTCGCTTGCCGGGCGAATGCTCTACAACTCAGCTACCGCGGACGCTTTCTTTTTTTTTCATTGGTCATCCGAAGCAGCAATATTAAAAAAAAAGCCATTTCAGTCCGAGCCGGACTTATAGAGACTACAACATTCTATTACGAGAGAGCAGCCAAAGCGTTGACAACACAGAGCGCAGCACAAATTAGACACAAGCTGTTAAAATCTTCGTGACGACTCAAAATAATCATAGCACACGGCGCACTCAGCTAGCTCTTCAACAGCTTCATTCCGACGTTGCGGCTACCACGCAAGCAAATACGAATAGATTTGTTCTCATCTCAACATACCCTTGGTCAGAATCTGTGAAACTCGAGAAAAATCGGCCATCCAAAATTTCTCATTTTTAAAATTCATATAGAATAAATGAATTGCTCACTCTGCCATTGAGCAACATTCTGTTTATCCATTCTTACACCAACACAGTTTCAACACACTATATAAATAATTTGAAAAGCATGAATTATGACTAGCAGAATATTTTTCGATTTTTAGACCAGCCTCATTCTCGCCACCCACGCAAGTTCAAGTCACGCTCGTTTTTGCAGCCTTTTGACGTCAAAAATCGTCACTAAAGATGGTGATGAATAGAGTAGCGATGGGAACGATGGAAAAATGGAAAATAAGGATGAGAACGATCTCGTTTCCAGACTTCTGGAAGGGAGCAATTTGCGGACGAACCTATTTCGAACGATAAAATTTCGCACGAAATACGATAAGCAGAAAGCAAAGACACTTCGCCTATGAAGTTGTCTTCGAATGAGATGTGCTTTGCCTTGATTGGATAACCATTACTCTATTATGTTTTATTTTACTGTCACTTCTCGATTAACGATCCCTTTCATGGAAAATCTTTCATTAAAATTTGCCACTACTGAGAGCATATACTGTTGCTGAGAGTGCACATCACTAGGCGGAAGATTATTCAAAAAAATTAAGTCTATAGTGCAGTCACAAGCGGAGTGCATTTTTAAGGGGAAATTTGGAAATCTTTGAAAACTTGCCAAAAGCAAGAATAGAGACGAAAAAGAGAGGAAGAAGAGAGTGAATGTGACGATGAAAAGTCGGAGACAATTTGCATCCCACATTTAGTCGAAGCCAGCTAGCGTCTATATCATCGTCGTCATAATTTCGTATCATCATCGCTGGCGTTCGCTGATAGAAACGTCACTATGGCAAATACGCAATTCTTCGCACTGAATGCGAACTGCTTGCAAAGAAACATGAGAACTAAGGAAAACGAAACCAACACGTCGGATGAGAAGCGAAGCCCATATCATACTGTCGGAAAATCCGTCACGCTATCAAATTCCTTCGTCACCGAACGGGGAAAATTTCTGCAGGCGCAATTTAATGCACATACTCTGTCGCTCTCACTCGCCAACTCCAGCTCATCATCACCTTCAATGTGCTCTTCAAAAATTTTTTTCCTTTTCAGTGACTCTTTTCGTTGAAACAATATATATTATGGTCTGTCTGTTCATCAGTCCGTCCGTATGCACCTTCCAACCCTCAGATAAATGTATTAGGCTGCCAGTGAAATCTAATGACTTAGGCACATGCATGATTTCCAAAAATCATTTCAGGTACCTCTTGACCCTGTTATTTGTGTGATCTCTCAATGTTCCTCAGCTTAAACAGTCAGGTTCGAGCAAGGCTAGGAACAATAATTTTTGAAGAGAAAGTTGAAGTGACAATTTGTCTTCATTTGCAGATCTTATCTCTAAAAATCTAGCTGTAGTCATTGAGTACAGGATTTAAAAAACACGTTGTTGCCAGAAAGCATTCTCAGTAATGAGCGTTGCGGATTTCAGAGTTTCTCCCTAACCATAAATAGTTACCTGACAGTCAAGAAGAGGAGGGAAATGCATCATTAAGCGCTCAAGGACTGCTCTACAGGAAAATGCATTCAAATTTGATCAAGTAGACGGTTGGAAACCCGCTTAGCTATGATCACCTCGCCCATGAGCACCCGCGACACCGTAACCTGCTGACTCCCGATTGGACAGATTCGATCGCTACACTTCACCTTCAGCTTCTCTGATGATAACTTTGATTAAAGGAGTTTATTTGAACCTTCAAAAAACGAAGCTAAATGGCTAATGCAGATATGACAACATCTAGGGCAAAAACTTTTGACAAGCAGTCTTGCTAATGAGACGGAATTCGCAGAAATGTTATCATTGACCAATCTGAAAAAGTTCCACTGATTCTAAAGACCGCTAAGAACTGAAGTGTTTATACCAAACGAAAATTATCAACGAAGGCAATATCGTCACATTTCTCCATGTCACGCGTACGAAGAAAGATCTCTGATTGTTTAACATTAAAGATGGATCGGAAATTTCTCAACAGTGATTAGTTTGAAAACAAGTAAACAATACTTGGAAAAGCCTGAATTGTGCAACACGATTTATGCACCTCGACCACATCTGAACACTTTTTTTCTGATTTGGCAATCCAAAAACACAACTCTGAGGAAATAAGCGATTTTCTCGAAGAACGATGAAAGTCTGCTATCTCTAACGTATTTCTGAGTAATAAAAAGGAGGGTAATGAATGGAAATAAAGAAAAGCTGGAACTACAGAAAATTGCACCCATTAATCAATCGTCTCTACAAGAAAACGTTGCGAATAGACAGTTATTTATTTACAAAAATATTGTCGCGAATTACTCAACGGGAAGCGGGCTGCCATGAGACTGTAAGAAAACGTCACCAAATGGTGGAAACTTCTAGAATTTAAAAGAAAAATTATTGAAGTGCAAGCTTTCTCACGCCATTCCAGACAAACAAGCAAGCTGGTCACCAATTCCCATCATTCGCGACTCAGTGAAACAACATCATTCCGAGCAACTTTGTCGCTGAGATTCGCATTTCAATAAACATAATTGATGCCAGATAGTACGCCGTAAGTTTAGAACCAACGCTGTCAAATTTCTCAGAAACGGATGTCTACTCTCGATGCGTTATTCGAACGGCCTCTGTAATTTTATGCCCGTGTGATGGGATAGGTAGTGAGCACAACATTCAGTATTGGAAATGAATTTTGGTTGTGAACCTCTACTGCTACTGAACAAATGCAAATAGAGTTAGGAATATGTTACATGCTGCTTAGAGTATGGAATAACCTCTTATCTCATTATTAACCTCGCCATTTTATTTTGAAAATGGAGTTGCATACGTTTGGAGATGAGAAAAAGATGTGGACAATTTGCGTTTGGCAACGTTTCTTTCCCGCCCGACTACAGCAGAATTATTGTTTCATGAAAGATTTTTAAGAACAGTGGGGTCACCTGTGCAAGAATGCACATCGCATCCGCTTCTTTGTTACGCTTCTGCCCTCAGCTAGAAATACGACAGCTAGATCATCCAATAAATTTGAATATCGGAGCCAGTTAAAATAAAAATCTCATTTGTTAAAAAAGAATATCAGAATATAAATTTGTAAGCGAATCTTAGTAGCAGAACAACCTAAAAATGAGCCTTTCAGAGCAAAACTATGAAAAGGTCGTTTGTGACGGCCGATATTGTTCAAATATTAAAAAAGAAAACGGCAATGCGCCAATAAATCTTCAACAGGAACAAATAAAAAAGAAATGCCTCACATAAAAGTGTTTGTCCATTTCTGTAGACTTCTCTAGGCCCATAAACAATGCCATGAAGCCATCTTATACGCAGAGAAGGAGATGATTTCTTGCAACGAAAAAACTGCCTATGTATTTGACTGTTTTAGACCGTCATAGAACATTGCAAGCATTTCGAAACATAAGAACTTGATAAATTCCTCACTAGGCAATATTTGTGCACTGCCTTGGATGTGATTGTGCCACTTGCAAACGTACTACTCATGTCATTGCCAAGAAAAAAAAATGCACTAGTTCGAGATGTGTAACATAAAAAGATGCGAATAATACAAAGATGACGTATAGCACAGATATCTGACTTATCATCTGAGAAGTTTCTGCACTAAAGTTGCAGCTAAATAGGGCAGCTAAACTTGAAACGTCGATGTCGTCCAGAGTCGAGCTGCTTTCGCGGTGGGTAATGAGAGAATGCCATGCCGCTTAACTTGATATCGAAAGGCGATCTCAATTAGGCGGCATGCGTCTTGACCCTCTCTTGAAGCTTCTATTAAAACTCACGAAAGACAGGCATGAGGATGGATCACACCGGCTCTCCTGCCCTATTGAACGAATTATAACGGAATAAGCTGCACTGTCATCAATAGTTTATATTACTTCACCTCCCTCCTTTCCCCTCCTCCCCCACCCCACCCCCCTACACCCCACACCTCCATCCAACTTCCCCCGCTCTCCCAGCAGTTCCACAGTTTCCACATATCTCCATCTAGCTACATATTCAATAACCATAGTAGCAACAAGGAGTGAAGTATAACAGTTGTGATGGATCGATAGTCCCATCAGATTAAACATCTAATCTCGAAAAAATTGACTATGAAGTAGTTCATAAGCGAGCTGATCCACGACCAGCAAAAATACTTCTCAGCTTCGCTTGAGTTTAAACGATTGGATAAATTCACAACATGACAACCAAATCATAAGGTTCCACAAAATGATTTTCTGCACAGAGCTGTCGATAACGCTGTTGTTGCTTTTTCTCCCAGAAATAGTCCACACGATCTAAGTTAGCAACTGCCGAAATAACCTGAAGATGATAGCTGTTGTTTTTTAGATTCATTTGCTTATTGCCAAAACGACCACATCAAGTGTCGTTTGTTTCATTTCATTTGTCAGATTCGCTGTATCGTTATGGCGCAAACATGAGGAAGAAAGTATTGCTCTAGTCTGATGAGGCGTGGTGATTCGCACTAATTCTGAAGTCTTTGAAGAGTGGCAAATGGCCGACAGTGCTACATTTCGTGAAACTGCGCCTGCCTTTGCTTTATGAATCACACCTTGACAAATAACTAGCGGAAAAGGCAAAAAATGTCCCTTTAAATTGAGTTGGCAAGCGATTTTGGACAAGCATCTGTAGACATGATTTCAGCGTCAAGGTTTCTCTGTTTTAGACGAATCTTCTGGTGGGAAGACTATGGAGTTTACTCGATGGGAGGACTGTATATATACACTTTTCGAGGCCCGCAATTGATGAGTTCACGACTCATTAGTTCGCAGGCTAGCGGAGATGCCTTTCTAACCATTGAAATCGAAGTTTGAATAAACATATTACTATGAAAGATCTCATTATGGTGAAACGCTGATGGTAAGTGCTACGGAAAGAAAAATTCTTCGTTTCACAGAAATTGTTTCTGGGATTTCTGAAATTTTCGATTCGTTTCCTTTTCTGTTACTTGAAAAATTCCACTCTTTTTCAATGTTTGTGTATAGTATGACATTGGCTCATTTCCCAGGATATTAATGCAGCCCTCTCCATGTAATTGCGGGAAGGGTGGAGGATGGGGTTGATCTCGCGTGATTCATGTCTCATCCACATGTATTGAAAGAGATGATATACGATGAGCTATGGAATGAAATTTTAATGCTTATGCCGAAATTGTGCCGCTAATTAGACATATAGATTTTCTTAGTGGCAATATCGTGAACTGGGGTTGGATTTCCCAAAGGAATGAGATTGGAATAGGAATACATAGAAAGAGTCAAGAAAATGCAATAAAATGTTTTCGCAATATATGATGGAATACATGAATAATGGATGAAATGATAATCTTTAGAGTGCTGTATAACGCCTCATCATTAAAAAACTCACAAAATTTTATAACTCGGCCAGGCAAAAATTTCGCTCGCTAATGAAATGCGAAATTTATCGTTTCATTTAAAGCTGTTTCAATATCCCGAGAAAGTGTGATGGATTCCACAATGGCAGATCATTCAAAGGTTGGGGATGGTGTAATGAAACTTTCAAGGAGGTGTGAAGGTTAGCGGCATGATTTCTGTCGCAAGGACATAATAAAGATGGGTGATGCTTGACGCTGGGTGACTAAGTTATGATTCTAAATCTATCTGCTCGACGTCAAAAATTGAGGATCCACATGAAACACAACACGTCTATACTGCAACATCTAGAAAGAATGACGGAAAATGTGTAACTACCAGCAACCACGGACGAGAACTTAGGTCGCTTATTACCTCAGTGCGCCATGGTCAACACCTTTATCTCACCTATTCAATGAATAATTTTATTTGGCTTTCGAAATTTAGACCGTCTGCCTCATCACACCTCTACAGATATTTCCCTACATAGGCATTAAACGCCATACAGTTGAAGGAGGACGGTTCACCCTTTCATCCTATATTTCACAGCCACATCGTGGAGGTCAAAGAAGGAAAACTGCTAGTCGATTAATATGGAGGAACCAAATTTCTCCAAATAAAAAATGGGTGGCTGATCACAAAAGCCGCAATTCCCCCAACTAGCCAAGAAGCGTTGTTAGATATTACTCGATCTCCCACGAGCAATATATGCTATTCGATTAGTTATGATGTGAGCACCTCGTAATTGCGACCATACTAATACGTAAATATCAGTGATCCTTGAATGGCAACGTGACAGAATACGAAACGATAAACGTTTTAGTAAAACTAGGTGTTCCTGTTTTTTTTTTTTTGGAGTAGAAGTGGAGGATGGAAAAGTGCAGAAGTGGAGGAACACACACGATGAGAAAATATCTTACAGCGAGGGAGGAATCGCAAAAGGTGAAGAAAATGCGGCTCATTTCACTGATAACATAGTCAAACGGTTCATCGACACCGAAATGAAGGCCATATATGAGAGCGGACGTGGGATTATTCTTTGAGAAAGTGTCCTCATTTTGTACCAACTACACTTATAATCTCATTTCATCAAGGTAGCATCGATACAAGCAATCATTTCAAATATGCCTCACTGGTTAGTGACCCCCCCCCCCCCC
>JAARMF010000216.1:34566-47610 GCA_022844705.1 Toxascaris leonina
CCCCCCCCCCTCGCTCTCTCACTCTCAATAAAGAAATTAGTTTTTTGAGCGTAGGGAATACGTTTGAGCTTTTAAATTTGAATCCCTAGTTTAAATTGCAACTTAAATTGCATTTTTAACTAGCGATATCATTGCTAGCACATTGCTGAGGCGTCACTGGTTACTAGCACGCTATGTTAGCCGCAAACGCAAGTTTGGCGATAAGTGATGCACGCTTATTCTGTAGTTGCGTCCGCTTCTCCATCCGCCTGCGAAATAAACTGATGACCAAGTATTCCGAACCAGGTGAAATTAACAGTGTTGGAAACTGCGCAATTTGTTGGGTCTGACCAGAAGGCCTTGTCTTGCAGTCGCTCGTCTTGTTTTATGACCTCTCGAAGGATGTTCCTAAATGGGAACAAGGCGTAAATCGCCACTCAATTTCAATCAAGTATTCGTATCATGCATCCTATCTTCACTGGAAAAATGTGGGCCCGATCGAGTATCAGCTTCATTCAATCAACATACCTATGAGGTATGCACTTGATGAGCTCGGAACTTGTCCTTAGCGACACACCTGTGTGATCGTAGTCAGCTCTGTGAGCGTTGGGAATAAGATTTGAATGGGCTTAAAACGACTTAATGAGAGCGTGAAAAGATTCTGAGCTGGAAGTTTAAATGACATTAGTTTGATCCACGCAAATGCTTCGAGCATTTCTCACTCCTCTGTCAGTTGGAACAAATGGCTGCTGGAATGCACTCAATTCGAACCATCTGCTTACACACACACGCCCGTAAAAGTGCGAAAAATTAGTCAAGTCATTGTAATGATACACTGATGAAGCACTGCTGCGAGTGCATTCACACGCACTCAACAAATGCTGATTCTGCAGATGAATTCACCACAGGCGGTACGAGCTACGAAGCCCGCAACTGCCCACAACTGATTTATTTCTGAAGAATTTGAGGAAAGCGAGGATACGGCATTTAAATTATTGACAACTTTAGCTAAATGACCTGAGTTTAGAAGAGGGCGGCAACCAAAGTCACAAAGGTCGTTGATGAGATTCGTGGCCACTTGGCGTTCAAACCAGTGACTAACATAAGTGTTCGAAATCGAGGAAATGCTTGTTTTTCTTAGCAGTTGGAACCAATGAGCTGCCAGCAAATTTCACAAACCAGTGACACAGCTGTACTGGAAATCCGCACAGTAAAGCAAGAGAAAAACATTTCCTCTAGGGCTTAATCTTCATGAGAAGAAATTTAATTTCCACCACATGCCAATACAATTGGATGTTGCCACGTTCTCTTTAAAAATTCATATGTTCAGTAGATGGGCTAGTTATTTTTCTCAAAAAAATTTGTCAGCTCTCCACATGTTTCAGAGTATAACAGTGAGACTATATGACCTGAGTAACCAGAATCGCTCCCTGTCCAGAAGCAGCTCCAGAAAGTGATAAAATTTTGCTTCCTTAGCTTGAGTGGTTCCCAAACTGAAGCTGTTGGACGAATATACAGAAAACATAATGCACTTCCCAGGTTTTGCATCACATCACAATGCATCACATTTGAATGCAACTTCGCAGAAGCATATAAAAATTACTGCTTTACGTGAGAAGAGGTAACTTATGAAACGTTGCATCCTATCAAAGCCATCAGTACCCCTCGAAGCGCGAGTAAATTCTAAAGCGTATCGCCACGATTAAATATTTCGTATTTGCATCTGTAGTCATATTCGATAAGAATTCGTGCAGTTGGTAGCCCAGATAACGACGACGCTAAGCTGACAACTGCATTCTATTTGTAAACTTCCTCACCAATGATAATATAGACCTCTTTTGCATAGTTTTTTTTATTGTGAAACTGAGGGCACTTTCCATGCAGAGTGGAGGACAACGTCACCATGGTAGTCGATTTCTCTTTCGCCGAAACTATCTTACTTTGGTTGGCGACATTGCATAGAAAAGAGTCATTTTCAATCTTGTGCGCATCAAATCTATTTTATAATTTTGTTCGTCATCAATATGTCATTAATAAAAAGTTAACTATGAATAAGCTTCACTGATGCCAATTTCCCTTATCAGGCGAGAAAACTGAACAATCGATAACAATTGAGCGTTTTCTGCGAATAATAGCTGAGGGCCAATGAAGTACTACAGCATACCTAAGCATACCTATCTGAGCTATCAAATATGCATGAAGCGTGTAAACAAGTCGACGCCATGAAAAGTTTCCGAATTTAAAACACGGATTTCATTTATCAACACTCCGATATCGCAACGTCTTACAAGTTTACTACTTACTGTGTTTATGCCATAAGCACATAACTGCTTGCATTCTTGTTAAACAACTTTTGTTAAACATTTTTCTACCATGAGCGATAATTCACACGTGAATTTTTCCACATCGTAATTCGTTCACCCACCTAATTATTCCACTCAATTATGCAATTATGTATACATCAATCACTCGCTTAATTTCATGCTCCTTTCATTGCTAGAAAACCCTCTGTAGTTTATAGCTGCATGAACGTCGAAGAGCTATTCCTAACAAAAAGCAACAACTGTTTTTAAATGGATAAGATTTGAACGGCTGCATGAAATTTGTTGCTGAAAATCTTGGACACGAAGAGGTGTTCGAGATTTACCAAAGCTCCAACGCCATATGTTTATGATTTATTCCAACATAACAAAGTGGGAATATCTATAAAAGGTAGGCGAACAGAAGCATTAAGACAGAAGCAGAAGAGACAATGAAAACAATAACGAAAGGATAATTGCAAAATGTCCGCACGGTGTTGGAATGAACAGACGTGAAACATCTTGAGGTCGATAAGTAGCCATAATAGTAGCCATAATTTAAAGGTGAAAACGAGCTAGTTGTATTTTGAAAGATGAAAACGGCGAGTGCACACCGCAGAAGATGAATCCGGGTTCGTAGTACCGGAAATTGCAAACTCTGCAGACGCCTCCACGCAACACTTTTAGCACGCTTGAAATGATAACCTCTTGATCAAGAAAACAGACAAAATGAAACGTTTCTGAGTACTGAATGCAGGAAAAGCGCCGGACAGTTTAGTAATAAAGAAACCAGTCAAGTTTGAGTTTGCAAATCTTCATTGATTCCAGATTACCTATTTCTAACCTAGTAACGCAATTTGATTTGTATGGAACACAGTAAACTTTTGTGAAAGGCTATACGGATGAAGCTGTCTTGGACATTCTCTGATAGTGTGATACTAGAAAAGAAATAAGGAGATCACAGACAGAGATGGTGTAAGAGAATGGATCGGCAGTGTAACATTCTGCAAAATTTTGAATGATAATTCTGCAAAACGTGGAAGATACAGCATGAAATTTTGATGACTTTTCGGCGTCACTGCAACAGTGCACCTCCAATGATGATGAAGATCAATTACAATAGCGCCGATATGCACACCACTTTCAGAAGAGAGGACTTTTGTTCCGATAGTCCTCATCATTTTAGAAAACACTTGTATCGGAAATATGCTCTGACATTACCTGGCATTTTTCAGGAGAACTATTTGTTCACCACAAACCCAGTCAGTTGGTTGGTGCATCAAGGTTCTCTTGCAGAACGTGCAATTCGTGGGCAGGGTCATAAATTTCAAGGCTAGCGACAAACAACCTGATATTACTTGAAACATTATTGGAAGCACCGTTAATGCAAGCAAGGAATAAAATGCGACCCCAAACCATCACATAATGTTAATAGGAGCTGGGTACAAGGTGGAGTAATTATAAAACGAACGATAATGAGTCCACTATAAAAATCATCCATAACTCGAAAAGAATCTGAATGCGTTATTCAGGAAACGTGCCGATGATTTTCATTACTTACTAGCAAGTGCTCGAAGGAAATGACAAGGAAATTGAAAGGCTGACCAACTTAATATAACCTGACTGGTGCGCTGACCAGTATAACTCATACCTACTCAATAAAATTTGACCACTTGAACTATTGGATACTTCCACTTACTCCCTATCGGATGGTTAAACTGGGATGTTGAAATGAACTGATTTGAACAAATATGGTGCCATTGAATTCGATGTATGCGATGGGCGAAGTTCACCTGATCGCGAGCGAGTTTGCAATTTGAACTGTGCATCTGTGGTACACTTTTGTTCACGCTGTTGTAAAAGTAATCTCACCTGTTGATCGAAGATTAAAGACGCGGCTCAACTTGATATATTTTGGACTTCAACTTTCCTGTGATAACTCAACGTTTAAAGCTATTCCATGACTTCGCTCAATTCTTATTCTTTTCTTTTTCGCCAGAACTGAAGAACTGAAGAAGTCAAACAGAATCAAATGCTTTTGAAAAAAACACAGGAATGAAACTTGCATGCGACGTGTATCTTCGCTATACGCGAATGCTTCATATTTGGAAAATGGAAACGATAACGAGAGCCCTTTCCTCCTTTTAGAACTCAAGCGAGAGGCTTGGTTCTTCTATTGCAAGAGCAAGTTCCAAGAAGTTGTCGCCGGATGACTCCGAGGACAGAAAATGATAAATGCTCAATAGAAAATAGAAAATGCAGCATGTGCTGCTATCACCAACTACGAAACAACCTCTATGATGGCTCTAATAACGGTTAAAAGCGATTCCAAAGCTTCACAAAAAAGCATCCCAAATGCTCAAAGGCATAATGAGACGCAGTTATTTTAGTCTTCCTGACCGAAGGACACATAATGGCAGTAAATCACGTGATTTGATTTTATATAATTGGAGGGCGATGATGGATGTAGATAAACAAGTGCAGCAGTAGTTTCTACAAATTGAGCCAATTGTAGGTAAAAATCGATGGCGTATAGAGAAATTCATTTAAAGTTGCCTATATGGACGTCGGATTCTCAAGACTTCATTATGAATAAATATTAAGCAAACTGCTTTATCACGATGGACCCTCTCTTCCCACTTCAGTTTAATTTATTTCCTCGTTCTTTTTCGCAAACAACCTTCGACCGTTGTTTCCCAACATAGCGCCTCTCACAAACTTCTGGATGTGATAGGCTATTAACGGGCTCAGTACATATATGTATTGGTCCATCTACTGAATAGTTGCGAATTAGACGTTCAAAAAAAAGTTGTGGTGATGCACATATTACATTTGTAAGCTACTTGTGGTTGAATGCGCCAACTTCTGCCCTAATCCATCCAACGCTTCTTTCGCATAAGAATGCATATTTTTCTTTTCATAGTACTATATGCAATGAAACGGGCAATGGTGTGGACAAACAGCGATCACTCAGAGAAGACTATTCATTTTCGTCATAGTGCCTAGAAGAAAGTGGGAGTTTTTGGCAAATCACGAAATATGATGCTTGTGTTACTTTTTTTCTTCAAACAAATCTTTGAAGAACGAACCTCAAAATTGACTAAAAAAAAAAAAAGCTGAATAGTCGCGTTTCATTGCATTGCATTAATGCAATTGGCCAGTGTGGTATTGGCTGAAATGCAAAAAATCCACACCATACGTTTGTTCAACATCATTCAGCATTCCATAAGTATCAAGAGCGCTGAAAATGCGACAGAAGTCGAGAACAGAGACAATTTCTCAAATAGATTTGTTTTTAACGAGTTGAACGAGCCACCTGAATGCCAGCCAGCTTCATGCCAGTCACAGCACTGTAGTTGAGGATCATGAAACGTTTTGCTCGACATCCCTTCAACTATGTCCGCGGAAGATGCGCCTCTGCAGAATGTGCAGTGAAGTGCTAAAATGTTGAATACCGGAGGGGGGGGGGGGGGGNGGGGGGGGGGTATGCTATCCGCTCGCCACGGTGAAACTCAGTGTTCATTTACATGATACCAACTATTCTTTTGCATTTTTCCGCTCGCTTTTCGCTACTTTCCTTCACCATCTCTTTTCGACACCTGCACTACTTGATAATATTCTTATGTTGCAGTTCTATCAGAGTTGCCTCATGATGGCTCAATGAACCGATATGCCCTTTGAGAAAAACATAATTTCATGAAATCACACCTCACACAGTGCAACACGTCTGACCAATATACTGCAATCCACCCTGCACTTTCGTTTGGGAATGAAGCTGTGCATTGCGCCCACCATCCGCCGGAGAGGAGCAGGGGATTGTGGAATTGGGAAGCAAGGTAATTTATAGTTCGAGCGCCTTTGCATCATTGGTTATGATATATGCAAATTTTTGCCTACTCTAGCAAAAGTTGAATTAACATGCTAGTATAGGATTCTCTTTTAGTGGATTCATATCAATTAAATATCACCACCTCATCTTTTCAGCGTTTTTCGCTGCAAATGCAAGTAGACAGACATGGACATATAAATACACAAAGATCACATGATAAGTCGATAAAATCGAAAAACTGGTAAAAGTGGATATGACGTCTCTTGTTTGGCCACTGTTCTCCACCTGTTCTCGCGTTCAGAAACCAACATCTATAATCCTTCAAAGGACACTAGGCAACTGTGTGTCTACATTTTATGTAAAATTTTAAGCCGAGTTGTCTATGCATCTATGAAAAAGCTTTTGATGTGGTTCTCTAAGAAACTACAAAGGTAGTCCGCACTGGCTCTCTGCTTAAATGAGTCAACATTTTTGTGGTCCAAGTTTCTCACATAGAATTGGGCATAGCAACTCTATCCCTTACCCATTTCATAGCGGCGTCTCGCATTGGAGTGCTTTGTGTTCCATTCCACTGTCGGCGTTTCTTTGCTACAGTGTTAGTTTTTTGGAATAGTTTTAGTAGCAGAGATAAGTAAATTGGCGTACTTTCCAATGAAATATAAGAAAAATTCATTCGACAGTTAACTTGAAGAGGAACAATCCTTAAAGAGACTCTTCACCTATTAGTGTCCTCTTCAGCTGCACTTCATCGTCATCCTTCCCCACTCAAAGTGCACCGTTTTCGTCATTTCGATGCGATCTCAGACGCCTTAAAGCACGCGGTTTTCTTTGCAGTGACCAATGTTGTTATCGGTCTCAAAACGGGCGTTTGTTCACTCGTTGTTGCAATAAAACACGACGCCGTGAATTGTTGAAATGGTCGAGAATGTGATTTTGCCATTCATGAATAGTTTATGATCGCGACGGAAAATGTGGTTTCTGTTTGGAGGACAGTACAGAGGGATCGCTACGATAATGCTGCACCTTTTCACTCACGGTGGGATGACCCAACAAGACGATGTTCCTGTTTCACGGTGTCTCCGGAAAACCAATTTTCTGCTTCAGTTGCATAACGCCTCCTTGCTGTCATTTTCTAATACTGTAGGCGAACTCTTTAATGTGGTAACTGATTCAGGTCGGGTGCTGGAGTGAGTAGCGGGGGGCCCAAAATGTTTGTTTGCGAATGTTTGTGCAGAATATGCCATTCCCTTTAATTTCATTCACATTTCTTCATGTCTGTGTTATACACCATTCGAAACGTTGGAAACAAACCTGCCGCTATGAGGGAGATGTCACCTGTACGAACAAAATCATTGCAGTTGGAAACCTCATATTTCTTTGAATGCAGTTTTACATGTGTGCAGTCTGCGTTAATGATTCTTCCTCTGTTGTTTTTCCTTCTCAGGAAACCATTTCAATGTTGCCGTCAATTAAATAAGGTGATCTCTTGTCGTTGTTTCATAAAAGAGAACGAATCTTTGAGGCTTCGCAGTTGCAAAATGTTATTTTTTCGTTCACGGCCTACTTCCGAACTTTACGTCCTCAGATCTCTCCGTTGATCCAGTTTTCGTAAATTTTTTGGCTTGAGCAATCATGGATGCTGTCGCTCGACAGTTTTTCTAATTGCTTCAGTTCATAGGGTGGATTCTCTAGCCACGTCTAGTTACCGAGCTTCGCACTCCGCTATTCTGCAACTGGAAAGGTTCGAACAGCCAAAGCCTGCTGTCCTGAAATACGTAACAAGGTTGAGCTCGTTTTTAAACGCTGCAGCTGAAGTTGTCGTACTGGATGCTTTCATAACGCCTAAACAGAGAATATAGGTTTTTCTTGTTCATAAAGCCTTTGCGTCTTATTTTGAAAAGCAAGATTAAATATACACCTTTTGTTTTGGGTGTTTTGACGTTCTGTTAGTGCGCCGAAGCTTTCTTTGTGCAGCTTCCTGCTGTTTTCTCCATTCCCTTGTTTTCGTTCATCTCATGTACATAGTTTTGTAGCATTTGCACCTTCCTTTGGGAATGCGCAACGTCTTGCACCCATTCCTTCCACTCAACACTTTCACTCCTCGTATCAGCTTATTTGTCCTCCAGTTTGTTCTCCATGCTTTTTTAGCCAACTGCATTTTCGTATTATTCTTCTCTTCGACAGTGTTTGAATTCGTTTCTACCGCTCTAAAGTTCTTGCTTTTTTCCGCTCATTCCTTGTCACTCGATAAAGCAATATCTTACAGTTACGATGGGCTCAGATCAGGTGCCGTTTCGTGGAGGAAAAGGATCGGGTGGTCAAGGCGGTGGTAGAGGCTTTCGTGGAGGTACATATCATTCGTTGTTATGCCTTCACCTCCCATGCATTTTTGCGAATTCATGTTGCAAAAGTACGCCATGAAAACGTCGCTTCTTTGTGGATGTGTCTGCGTGGTGTCTGTTTGCCTGGTGCTTTCAGCTTAAGAGCAGCTACATAGACCCAGCTTAAGAAAGTTGTTGGGGATAATCTGCATCACAGCCTGTGTTTGCGGAAATAAATTGAACACATTAGAAGATAACAAGCTTGCAGGCATGTTGCTGGGATCACACTTTCGTGTTGCACCTCTCTGGTGACACAACGGCGAATCAGTTGCAAAAAGTTTGTGTGGGCGATCGAATGAGTTAAAATGCAGCATATAGTTGAGATGCAGCACTCACCATATTTTATTATTCTCTAATGGCTAATGGAAGTTGGTTAGCAAGTGAATCCTTGTGCGAGATTCAGCACCGTGCCAATCCATTTGGCACGTTTATCCACTCATTTCATTTTAAAGGGTCTTAATTTTCGGCTCTTCTGCTTAGATGGGCGTTACTGCGAATGACGTCGACATAAAATTTAACCAGGGTAAGTCTTCGGGATTTCGCTAATTTCCCTTAGTGTCTTTTGTTTTTACAGAAAGTTTGTTGTGTTTCGCTAGCAGTAAAATTTGGAAGCCTGTCTCCAGCTTTTGTATTTTTATAGTGGTTGTTTATCATCCATCGATCTGTTTTGTCAGTCTTTTCCAGCTGATGGAAGAATAAATTAGAAACACTTGAGAAATAGATTTTAGCTGCCGAATGAGATAGAGATATAATTGTGTAATCCTTTGCATCATGAACAGTGGTGGTGGTTCATCTGTCCTATTATATTTAACTAATAGAACTTTCAGGAAGAGGTTTCGGAGGTGATCGTGGCAGGTCACAGGGAGGAGGGTTTCGTGAGGGGCGCGGTGGAGGTGTAGAATTCTCAACGCGTGGACGTGGTGGTGGTTTTTCTCCTCGTGGACGTGGCGGAGGATTTTCTCCACGCGGGCATGACGGCGGCAGATTTTCTCGAGGTGGCAAAGGAGCACGAGGTGGTGAATTCGACAGTCCTAGATGTAATCAAGAAGCCTACATTACTCTATGTAAAGATAATTGTTGCGACTGCAATAATATCGATCGTGTTCGGACGCTGTTTTGCTTACGCCCATTTTTTATCAACTGTTAATTTCACAGGTGGAATGTCCTTAAAATCGTTTCGATATTTGTAACCCTGCTTGAAAGTTAAGTTTCCCCGGCATGGCTTAAAATGTTTCGACGCTTACTGGAGAACATTTTATTACAAGAGGGGGGCTGAGAAAAATTCAAGATGGCGCTTAAAATATAAATGATTTCAGGGGAACGGGGAGGGCAGCATGGCTTTCGTGGACGAGGCGGTGGCGATAGAGGAGGACGTGGGCACTCGTTCAGTGAGCGAAAACGTTATTTTAAAAGCAATGAAATGGACGAAAGACGGAAGATGCTGAATTTTGATGAAGAAATCGATGGAGGTGGCTGTTTATCTTTGCATAATTGGTCACACTGAATACATTGAACAGCTGTAATTTCATCGATTTCGTCGTTGTCTCCATCGATGTTTCCAATTACATTGAATACATTACATTACAATGTATTCAATGTAATTGGTCTCACTCTTTGATGTTGCATTCATAGGGCCGTTTCTTATTCTCATCATATCTGTATATATAAATATTTACGCTCAAAAAAGGAAGCGTAGGCGATTTTCATTGGTGGAATGTGCATTCGAGACGAAAAGGTCAAGAGTGTAGGGAAAGATGGCACTGAGTTCCAGCTTATACAACTGAGTCTGTTCAAAGCTACTAAACGCCAGCGTAGTTTCCTCCGCCAGATTATTGCGAATTATTTTTGAAGAGATGTAAGCACGTGTTCAGCCTCGATCGGCTGATCTTGAAATTGGGTCTGTAAAGCGGGGGATGAATAGTAGCGTGTATTCTGGTGGTGTTTCCTACGAAGAAAAAGATATTCATATTTTTGTGTGACATTCAGATCTGTTTTGTCGTGTGCGTGTTGTTTTTTTAGTTCGTGTTCACTTTCTTATCTGATGTATAGCTGTTCTTGCGTGACTGAATGCTAATATTTGGGAATAGTTAAGTGACTGTTCTTCAGATGATGCAGAGCGCCAGTTTGGGAACAAGTCTACGAAAAGCATTAAAAGAAAGGCTCTGTCGGCACCGACGACTCCCGTTGCTACTATGAAGAAAAAATTCGAGAAAAAAAGTGATAAAATTAGAAAAGACGATGAGGTGAGTTCCCATGTCTTTTTCATTGTTTCATTTTGATGCTGAACCAAAAGTGAGTTTGATGGTACGGTGACATGCTACTGTAGATTTGACTCATAAAAGGTATGATGAAGAGGGGGAACTGCGTTTCGGAGTATCCCATCTGCAGCAAATATGCCGTGGTGTTTACGTTTTCACGATAGAGTTCTCGTTCTGTCAGTTTTCATTCGGTTTACTGAGTGTATGAGAAACATTGAGGGGGTATGTGGCTCACGTTTTTGATTTTAGGCTTCAGGGGAGGGTAGAGGTGCGAATGAAAGACTCAAAGTCCTCACTTCCATCTTGCGTCGCTTCTTTGNCCTCACTTCTATCTTGCGTCGCTTCTTTGCTTCTGAACAAGTATTTGTTTTAAGCTTAATAAAACGGTGCGTAAAATTTCAATATTTTCAACTTGGATTGAAGGAATTTTACGAAACTTGCAATTAGCTAATGACTGGATCAGTTGTTGCAGGAGGAAAATGATGAGTCCGGTATGGAAGAAATCGAAGAAGACGGTGAGACCTTCACTTTGATCAACATTGTTGGAAATATGTGTTTCGAAAGCGCATATGCTTCTTCGCAGGATACAGCTGTAAATTTCGCGAGGCTGCAGTCCAATATTGCAATCCATTTGCTTTAGAAGAGAAAGTCGGAATTCGAACTCGACCATGTTAGTATGGGAAAGGCGCTTCTTCAATTCATCGCATATCTGGTCCTCATGATCCAGAAAATTGGTAGCTGTCAATTTGCGCTGATATTTTTCTTTAACAAAATTGTGCCAAGGAGTTTTCTCAAAATTCATATATTGTGCTGCTGTAGAGGTGGTGCAATTTAATTCAACTCAGAAATCCATGGATTTCGTTGGTCTGCTCTTCCTCTCTCCGAGCACATTACACTATCCTGCACTTATTAAGCTCGTTTTTAGAAAGCGTCTTATCAGCGAAGAAAAAAGTCAAAAAAGCAATCGTCAATGGAGTGAAGGCAAAGAAGCCGAAACTGGTGGAAGGAGGTGATGAAGAAGATGAGGTAAAGTTCTTGGATAGATTTGCAGCTATATCGCTTCAGATTTCTTTCCAGTTTATATCGAATGATGATAATTACTTAAATGGTTTGATGACGAAGGTTCGGGGAAACGCTGGTTCTGTTTTGGAGAGCCGTCGTCTAGGTGCTGGCGATGATGCATGAATTCTTCACTTTTAGCCGAACTGTCGATGTGGTGAAAACAATACTGAGCCGGCATAATTCGTTTCAATTTTCGGTTAACATGAGCTGCTATGAAAAATGGAAAAGTTGGCAGCTGCATCGATAGAGAGAACGGCGAAATCGATGAAATCACAGCTGTTCAACGTATTCAACGTCAACGTTTGAGCTGCTAATCAGTTACTTGAAGATTTTTTGGCGAGCATGTGACCAGATTCTTTGTCCAACTCCACCTGACTGGTTTGTATCAGTAGAATAGTAGGTGTATTTGATCTGCAGCCGCCATATTTAGAGTCACTTCTCACCAGTTTTTTTAAATCCGCGGCCTCGCCATTTCTTTCTGACCAGATCTCATTTTCGTTCATGTGTAACCTATTTTGCGGCTTATGATTTAGTAGTCAAGGCTTTTAGCTGAGGCGTGACCAGAAAATTTTTATAGCCAGCAGCTTAGGTTTCGATTTTAAACCTATGTGGGAAATCTCTCTTGTCTTCTTTCTTCCTCTCCCTTCCCCTGCTGCCCTTCTTTCACATTCAAACCTTCATTGCGAGCAATGATCGTATATCTTCACTTGCGGAAAGTAAACAACCGTGGTGGTACGAAGCTCGAAAATGTGGAGTGTTGGCTCCTGTATGGTCTCGATGAGAATCAGTTCTTGGTTAGTTGGTGACACTTGTGCGGTTGCCTTCCCGTTGTGCCATTGTTTTTACATGCCGATTTTGTAACAAGACATCAAGAGTTTCGTCTCTGACTTCGTATTTTGTGTGATGAATAGCGGCTTATCGGATTTTCTTTTTTTTTTGTCATGAACTGTCCATTTTCAAGACTGTAATTTTTCTGCTGCCATTCATCGAGAGTGAGCTGTTCACAGAAGGGGGTACGTAGCTGAAATTGGCAAAGCGAGCCAAATCAGTACGACATTGCCAGCCAAGCTTCCCACCGCACAAGTTTTCTGCTGTTGTTGATTTGTTTATATTCCAGTTCTTATGGATTTGACGCTCAATATGAGTAATTTCAATCGCTATATCGAATATATTCGATTAACCGTTTTGCTTCACTGTCCGTATATGGAGGGTGGGAGGGGGGGGGGGGGGGGGGG
>JAARMF010000216.1:47662-121002 GCA_022844705.1 Toxascaris leonina
AGTGGCTCGTTTTGAAGTTGTAACACAACTTTCTGTGTGACATTCAAGGGGTCACATTTTTGCGCACTACCACTTGTGATAATATTGTAAATTGCAGCGTAATCTTCAGTTCATGTGTTCCGTTGTTCATTACTTTTCTTTCCATCAGCAGATGTACTGCATTTACTTCCTTGTGTATGCCCTCTGACGTTGGTTCATCACTCATCGTCGTTTTATAGCTGCTTGAGGTTATATCATCATTGCAGCTTGAGTTATCAGGTTGTCTTTATCTGCAAATGCCTCTTACGTAGTCGTTGCTCGATTGCAAAAAAGGTGTCATTGGCGAAACAGAAAATGAAAGTTTTGTAGGTATCACAGAACAGACGAAAAAAAAGGTACCATCTAACGAGGGACAGTTAGACGAAGAGGAGGATGAGGACGATGAGGAGGAGGAGGAGGACGAAGACGATGAAAGTGAGGACGAGAGCCTGGAGGATGAAGACGAGGAGGAGGAAGCTAAGCTTGGTAGGAAAACATCTAACGTTTTATAGTAGTCATTATTATTGTAGAAAACAGAAATTAGCCGTATAACGTCGAATAAAGTACTCAGTGGTGCAGTACACCCATGCCTGTGACGTTAATATTGTGTTCTCAGTCAAAGTGTTTCTGGTGTGAAGCTTCCGTTTGCAAGCAAAAAATGTTGTGCCCTGATGAGGGAAAGAAAAGTAGAAATTTGTATTTTCACACTTGAAGGTGTGCTCTATGATGTCGCCTTTGCAGGTGTTTGTGAAGTTAAAAGTCATATTTTAGGTTCGTTAACGATAGTTGGAACTGGTCCTTTGAGTTGTAAATTGAAAAGTGTGGAAAGTGCACGAGTGATGCTTGTTTAGAGAAGTTAGCTCCGAAGTCCACTACGAAGATACCGGTGGCGAAAAGTGCAGTGAAGACGCCGAGTGCGACGATAAAAAGTGTGGTGAAGACGCCGATTACGACGATGAAAAGTGCAATGAAATCGCCAGGTACGACGAAATCGAATAAGAAAGTCAGCATTACGGATCCATCCACAGGAACCCCAAACACAGTGTCGTCAAAGGTAGTACTTTTTGAAGGATATGGTGCAGGCACTGGTCCGAAAGCCAAAATTTTCAGGAATAGGCGGTGTGAAACGTGAAAAAGTCCGCAAAATGCGTAGAAAATTTGCGCAGTATTAGTCACTGCGGTCTTATAAGTGGTGGGTAAGGCGAAGGATAAGTACTTCGTCGTTAGCAATCTTAAGGGCTTAATGTACTTATCGGCTGAATACTGCATCTGTCTCCTTCACTGTATCGCTGAAAGTGGTCATATTTGAAGAAGTGTTACAGAATCGTGCATTACTTAGGTGAAATGTTTAATGCATTTCTTGGCTGTGCCTCGTTGATTTTTCGTGTCCATACTGTAATTATTGTGTCTCCAAATTGGAAGCATCTCACATTATGACGGTGGTCTTTATTCGCAGATTTGGTCGTATTCGTAATTTGTTCGCATTGTCGCAGTTCTATGATTTCAGAACAAGACCCCAGTAACTCCTTATCCGGGAAAGAAGCCAAGCTCTGCATCTAAACCAGTCGAGCAGAAGCTGAAGTTCGACGACGACAGCGACGAGGATGAGGAAGATCAAGAAGATGAGGACGAAGAGGAAGAGAGCTCAGGCGAGAACGAAGATGAAGAGGATGAGGATGAGGAAGAAGGTGAGGACGAGGGTGAGGACGAAGAAGAAGAGGAGGAGGAAGTAGGTTTCTAGCAGCTGCAGATGAATTATTTATTATTTTATTATTATCGTGTTTTTGCAGTTTCTACGCATGACGAGGCGGGTAGTGTAATTGGCTGTGTAGATGCCTCAAATTAAGATGTAAGAGCTGCGTAGCAACTTAATAATTTACAGGAAATGTGACTGACAAGTGCGCTTGATAGCGTCTGTAGTGAAATGTTCCCATCGGTCTCTAATTGCTCCTCATAAAATCTTTCAATTCTCTGATGAGATTCTGTACCAGATTGATCGCCGTAGGCAAGATCGTTCACCGACCGGTTCACTTCTCACCTCCAGTGGACATTTCTCCTCATGGCACTTACTTTGCTGCACTAAATAATTCAAAAGAAAGACAAACGGTTTCCTCCCCTCACCATACAAAATCTTTATAGAGTACCATTTCGTGTGAATGGGAGGTGAACGTTATACATATACTACAGATGAGAGCGGTGTAGTATGTAGACATTACTAAGCAGAGACAAGGGCAATGCAATTTGAAGGCGAATAAAATTGCGGAAACGGTGGCTGCTGGTTCGACGGCTCAGAAGAAGGTTGAAAAGAAGGAAGCGATTGTTGCGGTAGGAAAAGTCAAGGCAAAAGTAATTAGCGCCGCCGATGGCAAAAGCTTGAAGCGAAAGGCAAGCGAATCTGTGGATGCTGTGTCGCCTACGTCGAGCAAGTTTATCAAAGTATCTTTTCGTTGCGTATCTTTATTTTACCCTGCAAAATGGAGTTAGATTGAAGGAAATGTTTTGTACTCACTGACCAACTGGGGAAAGAAGTTTAATAAGACATAGTTTTTGAAGTTTTCGTGGATTATTCGAGAGTTTTTTCCTGTCAGGATGAGGAAGAAGCCATTTCATCTTATTTTTATTCGCATGCATAGGAGCTTCTTGAGTCGGAAACGCTTTTTTCGCGAATGGAGTGGCTGAATTGCCGCGATGAGAATCGTCTTTATTGCTAGGCGTCGAGTGAGTATGAGACAAAAGTTTATCCCATTGCGCACATGTAAATGTCCTTCGCAGGATCATTCCTTGCCATGAGTGCGTCTGTTAGTGTTATAATCGGAACACTTGTTACGACGCAAGTGTGTGCTGATACGCGTGTATTTAGATGCTTTTGCATATCGATTTATCGATCTGTCGACCTCGTGCGTTTCTGATCTCAATGACCAGAGTAGTAGCCAGCGTTATTATCAAAGGTACATGATGAAAGCATCAGATGACTTAGCATTACACAGAAACAATCCTAAAGAGCCGACTTTTCTTTATGTAACTTCAAAAGGAACAGGAGCTCAACGAACCAAAAGCGCTCCAGTTTTTCCCTATTGACTTACGGTGGAACGNCTTACAGGAGCTCAATGAATCAAAAGCGCTCCAGTCTTTCCCTATTGACTTACGGTGGAACGGTCGGACCACAGACAGTGTCATATACGACTTTTGGGGCTTCTCATCAGTTGTCACGCCGCGCATACTGTATTTGCCCGCCGGTGAAATTGTCGCGTCCTCCGGCCTTCTTTACTTTCTGTAGCCAATTTTTGGGTTGTTCTTTTTCCAGAATACATTTATAGTGTGTTTTTTTTTCAAGCTAGAGGACTCAAAGGACGTCCTGAGTGNTTGTAGCCAATTTTTGGGTTGTTTTTTTCCAGAATACATTTATAGCGTGTTTTTTTTCAAGCTAGAGGACTCAAAGGACGTCCTGAGTGAGGAAGAACGCCGAAGAAATGAGAGAGATCGAAAATCACTGTTTGTTCGTGGCTTCGGTAAAAACACTACGTTACCGCAGCTTAAAGCACTTCATCCGGACATCATCTCTGTGCGTCATATGCCGAATCGCACGTAAGTGCTACACGTATTGACTTCGTTATCACACCTAAGCAGTTTGCATTAGTGCGCTAACCTGTCTTTCACCAGGTAAGAAGAATGCGGAGAGAAGTTAAGGTATGGTGTTTTCAAATGTGACTCACAAGGGGCCCATTTTTCACACAACACTGCTTTGGTGAATGCTGATGTTGTGCAGTAAGCGCAAGTAAGCTGTTTAGAATCACTTCCAACATTCTGTTGTTAAGCTGTGGTCACGTTTGATTGTCGTTAAGGAAAGTTTGGTATCATTGACTGCTGCAGATTCTTTAGGATAGCAATAATGGAGCAGCAGAAGTGACAGTCAGTGTATTCTGGTGCAATACTTCTGAACATGATAGGATCGGCTAGCACTGTATTCCCAGCATATATAGAGGTATTTCGTCTTGGTTGAGTTGTAGACTTTTGTCATCCTAATTTCTATATTCTGTATCAGCCTAATTTTTACAGTTTCGCGTGGCTCATTTTTGCGAGCGAGAACCACTGCGATAAGGCTTTTGAGACAATTTCGAAGCAGAGCTTGAACGGCAAACATCTTACTGTCGATTTCTGTGGCGCTAAGTCGAAAAACCCGCCGAAGCAAACTGATAAGAACCAGCAGCCGATCAACCCTCTGGAGCTTTACATTAGCGGTTTCCCTGCTTCAACTTCCAAGGATCAGATAAAAGTTCTGTTTCGCAGTGCGACGAGTATCACGTTTCCGCCCGCCGCCAAGGCGAAGAACAAGTTGTAAGCTTTTACCAAATTCGGGCAATAAGCTGACATACCTAAAAGTTGCAATAAAGCCGGACGTGAAATATAGTGCAAATTGACGGCTAATTCGAGATCATGGAGTATTGTGGTCGTTAGGCTCGAAAGTTTCCGTTGATGAGAATTGAAAGGTTTTTCCATGAAAATAATTTTTTTTTTGTAGACTTGAAATAATTCCGGCGACTTTGGGTATTTAAGCGTTAATGAATAGCATTGATACATTGCGGGTGTTTGCAGTCTTGGTTTCTTTAAGTTTTGCAAATTTTTCATTTAGCGGAAATCACCGTCTCATTTTCTAGATTCTGCTTCGTGAAATTTGACAACGCAAAGGATGCGAGAGCTGCGTTCGAAAAAGGAAAAACGCTAAAAATTGGTGGTGCACCTGTAGATGTGCTCTACGCACGTTTGAAGAAAGGTATGTGTTGCCATTCAGTCCAGCTGACTTTCTAGCGAGGTGTTAAGGTGAGTAAAAATTCAGTGTAATGAAAAACTTTTGCGGATATTGTCACGCATAATTAACGAGAGAGCAAATTTCGCGGTCACCAAAGAGGGCGCGTTCTTTTCTAAGCGGAGTGTTGCTGTCTTAGACGCTACAGATTCTATGGCCTCAGAGTGAAGATTACGAGGGGGGGGGGGGGGAGGGAGGGGATATGAAAAGGGGCCCATTGGAAGGTGTGAGGGGATCAAATAATAATAACTTTATTCACGATTCATTCAATACTGATTTTCTATGGATTAAGCTGTATCGAGCTTATTCTGCACTTCGGTAATCTATTCTCTGTTGGTTGACATAACAATTAAGGAGAATATTGATTTGGCATCGAGTTGTTCGGTGCCTCCACGTTGGGTTAGCTAATTGTTCATGGAGGAGGTTGGTCACACTGCATGGATTTATTCTGCAATACCAAATAATTGATTAGCAGCTGCTTTGAAAGGTTTCCCACAAAGGTTTTGAGCAGATGATGGCTAGCATATTCTGTCGTACACGCTGTATTTTAGAGGAGAAGACGAATGAAGCGCAAAAGACGGCGAAGGAGAGGGCGCAGAAAGAAACGGTGAAGTCATTGGGGAAAACGGAGACTAAGCCGGCGGTGGAGTCGTCTAAAGAAGCGGTGCAAGAGGAGGAGTCGGACGAGGACGATGACGAAGATGAGGAGGAGATTGAGTCGTCGGACGAGGGAATCGAGGAAGCAGTCTGTTTTTTGGCATAAGTTATAAAGTGATCTGATAAAGAGGATAAAAGTGGAGATGAGGGCGTTTATTCAAAATGTTTCGAACATGTGAAGAGAGGAGACCCGTTGTTTTGATCTCGGTCTGCTATCCCAGCTCGACCTCCTCTCCAACTCCACCCTTATCCTCTCTCGGATGTTTTCATGATGATGCTGTGTTGATTTAAGTGGGGTATTGGGAGATTACATAATTGTTGATGAGCGAAAAGGCACAATTTTTTTTGTTTGCTAAATGGTTCACAGACAGATGTGTTCCTTATAAAATGTTTGCAACAATAGATTATCGTGCGTTTGATATTTTCTTTTAAACTCCACATGACGACTTGAGCATGAAACGAGCGTGTGTGGTCTGAGCGGATGGAATTAAGCATTTTCTATGGCCGTATGTTACAAACTAGCATAATGGAAAAACAAGCGCCGGAGTCAAAAATACAGATGAAGCCGGGCCCGCCTTTAGAAAATTGCTGCTGTATTTTTTGAACGTAATTATCTCCCTGCCTTTCTGCCTTCTCTTGCCTTCAAATATTTACTTTTTATATCTGTACCCTTGCCAGTACGCCAGTTTTGAAGTTTGGCTTTATCATGGGAAATTAGTTTCCCATGCGCACCTGTGTTTTTGTTCGTGTTAATTTGCATATGTGGCAATTAAGTACATGAAGTAGATAATGAACTGTTAAAGCTTGAGAAGTGCCATCTAAATACTTAAGGTCTAGTAACTGAAATTTGCAGGTGACCCCTACTAAAAAGGCTGATAACACCGGTAAAGGAGCATCGAAAAACTGGCAGGACAAAGATGATGAGGAAGAAGACGAAGATGAGATGGAGGATGAGGAGTTGGATGAAGACGACGAAGAGGAAGAAAGTGACTAGAGGAGAGGATGTCCAACGCTTGCCTTCTTATATATGGCTTACCGATTATTCATCAATTTCCTGTTATGATATGTTGTAGCCAGTGATTACCTGATGTGGCCGTTTTGTGGTACTGGGCAGGATTGTCCCCTGATAATGAACACTCACGTGACTTATATTTTGGTACCATTTCGTCTTCAGTTTTCATAACGGACGCATTCTGTTTCCACCGTTGATGCGTGCGCAGTCCACTGAATAAATTACTGGTACATAGGTGGGCAGAGTGCTTATTTCAGCTTGTGTTCAGCGCGATTGTACTGTACTCGTTGTTTGCTATTGCCGTATAACCGAAGTATGTTTAGTGCCACACCGATGTTGTTATCATAGAGTGTAGCACTATGCAAATGCGATGAATTCATTGCAATGAGTTGCCCTATTAGCAGAGTTCTATTGTGCTAATTTGAATGGTGTTCACTGAGTTACAAGTAGTTCTTGTTTCAGTATCGGTCATTATTTAAATCGTCGAATAGAGGAAAATGCTATTACAGATCAGTGCTATCTCTCCAAGGTTGTATTGAATCTTGAGGAATTTTATTGCAGTTTGCAGCGCATTCATGCTTTTGGGAAAGTGGCAATAGATGTGCTGTAATGAGCGTATCACTTAAAATTGTGCCTTCTAGAGAGGGTCAGGTGAGTTTCTTGTCGAAAACGAGAAAATCGTACACGAAACAACCATTGGAAGTCCTCTATATCTCACTTTTTAACTATCGTGAAGGCAGATTGCTTCAACAGTGCTGCGATTGGTTCTCCTCGTTTCGGTCCGCCATTAGGGCATCCACTGAACACTTAGAGTACTTGTTGTTGACTAATGCACTGTTGGTTTTATTGCGGTTTTAAGATTGATTATTTTCCGTTCACTGTTGTTTTGAGTTGTGGAGTGTTGTGCTTCACGTGAGCGTTTTTCGGAGTGTTGCACCTTCGCTGTCTGTTGGTGTTGATGTTGGGATCAATGTTGGACATTGTTGGATTGTTGTGTCGCATGAAGTTATTCGTTTCATAGCTGGGACGTGCTGTCAAGTTGGCATTTCTTAGAGCACCGCTGCATCAAGTTGTTATCGTTGCATGTTTCGATAAAACATCCACAAATTTGACGTTGTTGGTGCTGTTCATGGTGTTGTACCAACGCATTAAGTAACGTTCGGGCAGTTCATTTACCTAAAGGCGCTGGTTTCATGCACCGGATGTGACGTTCGTTTTATGAGGTAAATTTGAATACATTTGAAACGTCTCGTGTCTAGTAAGAAGAAATTAAGCCTTACTGGTTGTTGCAAAGTCATCTTCGGATCGCTTTGGAGTTGGACGAAAGCCACTTTGTGAGGGGATTGGGATATTTGGTAAGGGGAGAGGGGGTAGTGTGTTATGAACTAACTCTATCTGATTTGATTGTTTTATCTGACATTCAAAATTACTCGGTTTGAGCGCGTTTTCGAATGTGGGGATCATGCTAAATCATTCGAGCGGCTCCTGTTGTAACTGGAGCCAGTGGGGGAGCGCAAATTTGATGGCATTTAGGTGCATTGGAGGGGCGGACGGTTTGTGCTGAATTTTATTGTGATGACTAGTGCCTTTAACGTCGCCGAAAGTTGTTCCGATTTGAAAGACGATGCGCGGAAAATACAGCGACGTATTGAGGCAGGATGATACTTTCATGATAGCATGCTGGCATACTGGGATAAAATGAAGATAGAGAACTAGTGGTTCTGTCATGTTATTTAAGTGGATTTCGAGCAGGTTCAGGTTGATTTAGAGCCCGTGTATGATTGCATCAGCTGTTGCTGTCTGAAGGGGATCGGGGCTGTGAGAAGGCTACCGCGTGATGAGTGATCGAGAGAATGCTAAGTGGCTTATAAACGTCTGTGTGGTCGTTCTGTCGGTTTCTGATTGGTCTTTGCTGACGTAAATTACAGGAGGGGAGGGCGGTGCGCTGTAACGAAAGGCGATACAACCGATATCATCCCAAGGGCAGTGACACTTGTGAACGGAGAGACATGTGCTCATGTTGGAGAGGCACATTGCGGTAGAGAAACCTCAAGGACTTTCGAAAGATGAGCTAGAATTAGGTGATGAGGTGTGCTGAATATTCGACGTATTTGTATTAAGTTTCGAGGCTTTCTTTTTACGAGTCTAAATATGAGTATTGATTGGGAGTGTGTTTGTAAAAGCCGTTGACAGTACCACAAAAACTTACGTACGGACAGCGAATGACGATGCAGTTTGTATCAGTTTCTTGTAAAAAAAAAAGTGGAAGAAAGTGCGTATCGTACAACCCATCTGATACGTTTTGCAGCTTTCGTTTTCGTAACAGGTTGATTCGCGCAGGAAGTGAGATTGTCCAGTATGAATGAAAATCGTGAAAGCGAAATTGTGAGAGCGTGGGTGGAATAGGGAGCAACAGGGTTGCTGCTGTTGTATATTGTTTCCTCCTTGTTTTATCGATTTGTTGAGTAGATGTATCCTTTGTAGAGGACGAATGCAAGGAAGCTGGCACTATTGAGAGATGGTGTTCGGCTGAACGACGACCACCACTGTGAACAATAGACGAGACGGAGACGGTCAACGAGGGGCGTGGCACTTTCCGTAGCACATTCGATGCGCCTCATCGGAACGACACATTGGCGCAGTTTGGCTATCATGAGCGACGATCTTATGCGTGAGCACGCCTCCTTTCAACAACATCGTCCTCACTTGTCACCGGTAAACGTGTCGTCAAATGTTTGAGAGCATCATCGCATAAACGTTTCCTGATTTTGTGTTTGTTTCACATTCTCGTAATTCCTATTACATCATCCTACGTTGGGTTGGTGGGGCCAGTTGTTCTTAAACGTTCTCTTCATTAATTCGCTCATCAGTACTCAATTTTGAAGGGCGCAGTTTTGCTGTCGTCGGTATCGCTTATGCTTTTCATAATTTGCAGTCCTTATAAAGCTGCTTACATCTTTTAAGCATGCCTAATTATCCCACTGTTGGTTACTTTTTTAATCAATATTGACTAACTCACTTGGTCTATCGGTTAAGGTTTGTAAAATGTAACTTGAATTGGCAGTGAGATTTACTTTGAAGTTAGAAGCTCAGTGTTCCTGGAAACACAAGCTAAACTATTGTTGGTCTAGTAATAAATTGCTGATAGTTATTTACCGCAATCAACGCTTAATGTAATTTATTTCTACACAGATTCAAGCCTTGTATTTATATCGATTTATATCACACAGACCGCAGCGCTATATTTGCCTGTTGGTCGTTTCGTCTAGTAGTAAATTCAATCGAGAATTATGGAACCAAACTTTATTAACGGCTAACTCGTTTTCGATACGCTGAGGAGGGGAAAACATATTGGTTGAAATCTGCGTAATACTTGGTATGTTTTATATGTGATTGGCTACAAAAATTTCTGCTACCTATTAATGTGTAGATAGGAGTTGTGTTCCTTTTTTGAATAGAAATTAGGTCGTCTGAAAAGTTTGGACGATTTTTAGTCTATTATTTTCGAAGGTCATGTCACAGATCAACCTCAACAGATTTAACGAAACGAAAACCGTTACGAGAAAGAGTGTCTTGTCAGCGTAAAATGTTCTCACCTTGTAAGATAACGGGACGGTTAGAGAGTGAGAAAAGGTTTAGAAACTCGCTGGTCGACGGAGATGACCTTGATTCCGCAGCGATGGGATGATTCTGGTGAAGGGGACAAGGCTAACCCGGACAAGGTGAGGCAGATAGACGATCTTTAAATGCGATCCTTCTGTGCCCCCTAGCCGACCGGGGCTGTTTATGTGTAACTCCAGGCGCAGAGTGAACTTCGATTCCAGTGGCGGCCGGTCGCAAAACATTGGCTGCCACTAAGAATCACCTCGCAAGAATTTTATTGCTATGAGAATGTCTTTGCGACGAGCGCGTTGTGCTGAATGCACTATACACTCCATTACGTTGAAGTTTTCAGTAGTTGGGCCGAAAGGAATGTTGATGGTTTTTTGTCGGTTTCATTTTCTTCTCGATTTTGTTTCTCTTTTGTGGAGTTCTCGAGATGTGATATTCTGTTTATCAAATATCTCGAGTGATCAGTCGAGGTTCGGCTACCTGATTTAATTGATGCTGTTATGTAGGACGGTCTTCTGACAGGGCAATTTATGCCATTGTTGTATGCGAAAATAAGGAGGATTATGGCGTCTAGCATCACGCATTAGTTGTGCATCCGGCGACTCAGTGACATCTGTATGCATTGCTGAATTTTTAATGTGAATTTTCCTCCAAAAACGATTTGATGCGGCCATAAGCGAACTCACGAGGTGATAACTTGCAGGGTAGGCTTGTCTCATGCGAAAGGATGTTTCCAAGACTATTACCATTTCGTGGATGCTTGTGCAACAGGCTTAACTCAGTGACTGTGTTGCAAAAGCCGATATGGCGCTAAGTCGTTGGCAGAGTTTTTTTTTTCAGTTGTTTTCAGTTATTTCGCTATGTCAGCGCTGCGCAGTTTTTCCGCTTAAAGAACTTCCCGTATACACAACTACTGCGCGATGCAGCCATTTTGTTCTGTGCATTGATCAGGGGCGATTCCCTACAATATCGTAAATAATGTCAAGCAGTTTCGGAAAATCGGCACAGAAAATCTTTTTGAATTTGCTCCATTCAGTTCCCCAGTTTGACCTCTACGCCGGTTGAAAGTCTTCCCTTAGGAGAGATATCATCAAAGCTCGCCCTCATGACTAGAATGTTTCTGTTGCGATCTGTTTTGCTGTTTTTATTGGCCGTTCTTTCTGCAAGCTGTATGCTTGTCTTGAGTCACTTCTGTTTCTTAATGCTTACAGTTGAAATTGCGGACTTGAGAATGCTTCATGATAATAAGGAGAGCACGTCATACAGGTTACGGGAGGAGGCGTTATAAGGTGAATGGGTTATAGATGTAAGCAGAAGGAGGTGGTTTAACTTTCTTCATGTTTTCAGTGAAATCTAAACATTGAACAGGGCGAAAGTAATTGCCATGTAGCCAGCTATGGTCTTCACAGCCGAAATTGCTGCAAGTTGTTTCACACTAATATTTGCTATGAAGTTGAACTGCAGAGTGAACTGCGAGGGATAAGCTAAAAATGACCACCAGGCTAGCCATCAGCAATGTTGATTTCGTTTTATTCTTTAAAGTAATAGACTCTCATCTATTCATTCTTGTTGAATTTTTCTGTTCGCTTTTCCTTTCTTGGCGAATGACAGTTGGCAAAATGAATTATTTTCAGCGGATGAATAATAAGACTGAATGCAAATGCCATCGATTGGCTATAAGCCTCAGTAAAACGCTTGAAGGTGATCATATCGAAGCTCAGTTCCGCAAGGCGATCTTATCGATCACCAATGTTTGTTTCCATCTTTTTTCCTTCAACTCTTTTATCACTTTTACATGATTTTCATTAGTCTAGTAATAGTCTTTTAACATCTCTCACGATTAACATAGGCGAGCTTTTCGAGAAATTCTGAATTTCTACTGAAAACGGCTTATTGGGCAAGTTTACTCACTACGCATTCGTTATTCGCGTACGGAAACAACAGCTAGCTAAACTAATCTGTCATACAACAAAAGTCTTTCGGTGGTTCCGATTCTTCGATCAACTTATTTTTTACTTTTGATATAGTGAACTGCAACTGAAAGATTTCGATGCGCAGTTAAACGTTCATTTCATTCCTATTTTTTGGCGCAAATTCAATTTTTCTCAAATATTAGATGGAATTCGAACTCAATACCCCTTTTCTCACCAATATTTAGTTTAGAAAATGCCCCTATCATTTCTTGTTTTCGTTTTTATTCCTTTCATTCTTTTTCTCTAGATGTGGCTTAATGTGGATATTCTTATGATTGCTGCGTTACAGGAGGAATATGAAAAAGTGGCAAGGTTCCGATACAAGGACGATGCCCTTGCCTCTCTGCTTGGTCGTCTTTTTCTACGACAGGTTTCTTTTGCTTCTTTTCCTTCCCCTGCTTTCTTGAATAATTTATTCGCCGAGTTTTCTAGCACCGACTGATCTGATTTATCCACGGATGCAAAAATTCTAGACGTTTAGCATTTAAGATGTCTGCAGTCTTCAAAACATCTCTCATTTTTCCGTTTGTAGACTCTTCTTAACCTCTACTCCTCTTCACTAGAGTATATGCCCGTTAGGAAGGTTGTGAAAGCTATAAGCTGTGGCTTATATATGAACCATTCTGCCCCAAATACATGTGACGTTCTCAGTTCTCACGTACTGGGCCCGTTAGCCGTGGATTTGGAAAAGCTACTCGCGAATTTTATGTTAAGTGGATGATCTCTTCTTCAAAGCAAAAAAGTGAAGGTCTCTTGTTCTGTCTCCAGATGTATCTCTCACAATGTTTGCGAAAAATGCTCCAAGATGTTCCAGTCCCCCACCACGTTTGTTGTTCCGTTTTTAGAATCTGCGAAGGGCATTGATATCCCCCTTCCCAGTATTCTGTTCCCCCACTTTCTAACATGTGTCCTTTCCAAAAATTTGAGAACGCAATATTCCTCGTAGCACATAAATTATAAAATGCGGTATGCTACTGAAACGGCTTTCATTGCATCGGACAGCGGAACTGTTGCATGTGAAGCATTTTAATTTGACGACCGAGTAGGTCTAGAAGGCGACCAGGATTTGCGGGATTCTCTATCTTTTTTTTTTCAGTGAGTATCGTGCAGCAGTGAGTGCTTAACTATTGGAAATGTGCGACTCACTTAACTGTGGTGCCGTTTAAAATGTTTTGGTTCGAACGACTCCTTTTTATAGGCGACTCGGCGGTTGGCAGGTGTCGACTGGAGTGAAATTGAATTTGGGCGCACTGAAAAGGGCAAGCCGTTCCTGGCGAAGCCAGCGAACGTCACTTTCGGCATAAACGTTTCACATCAAGGTGATTACGTCGCCTTTGCAAGCAGTTGCACAGATAAGGTTGTTTCGCTTCTTTTTTTTTTTTTTTTAAATCTGGTGTGGAGGTTTTGCTTCAATGTTGCACTCGGTGCTCTAGTATTTGTTGAAGATGTTCTGCTCATATTCGAAATCTTTTCGAAATATATAAGGACATGGGTGTTGACATTGTTTCTGAAGCTCGTTTGCGATTTTATTCCCGCCTGAAGATTCATTCAGAAGAAAGGCAACAGAGCGCCGTAATCTTCAGGCATATACCGCACGTTAAATGGTGATCGGCACCAATTTGTTGCTGGTTTCCCACTCGGCGAACTTTGCGATATTCTTGTCATTATTGTTTTCGAAAATAAAATAACAGCTATTTTAGGTTGGTGTAGACTGTATGCGCTTGGACAAAGATCGTAACAACAAATCAGCAGACGAGTATATAAATTCGATGGCAAAGTCGGCAAGTGCTGAAGAGCTTCGGATGATGCGCTCGCAGGCAACCGAACAAATGAAAATGACTTATTTTTATCGATATTGGTGCCTCAAAGAAGCTGTTCTCAAAGTACGTTTACTTCTCATCTTTCTTTAGAAGATACAGGTAACTAGAAGGCCGTCGCTTCGAAAGGAATGGTGTCCAACAGCCTGAAAGAAGAGACGCTCACTGCACTGTGGCCATGCTTCGCACAAAAGCTGCATAGTGATTTTTTTTTTTGGTAAAAAATGTTCCTAGCGAGATTACAAAAAGAAAAAAAAGCAACGTCGTATTGTAGGTCGAGAGGATGTATCTATAATCAACATATCTCGCTTTTGTATTTTCAGGCGACAGGAGAAGGCTTATTATCAGATTTGCGACGATTGGATTTCCGCGTTGATCCATCACAGCGCTATCGGCCGAGATGTTTTATCACCTCAACAACGGTTTTACTCGATGGTAAACCGCAGAATCAATGGATTTTCGAGGAAACCTTCATTGACGATCGACATGCGGCTGCAGTGCGTTTAAAGATTTGTTTTTCGTGCATTTCAGAGCGGACAAGTTTTAGTCGTGTTTAAGCACAGCGACGCTGTTCGCCTACCTTCGTTTCACACCGAAACGGAGTGTAGGAGAATCGAAAGCTTACCAATTTATTGAGCCAATTTCGCTTTTGAATGGTCGTACGTATCACCCTGATGTAAGTATACATCGGATCTACACGTCCCTTCCAATGACTAAGTATCGAAACATAAACATCTTTAAATACCCACACTTCTTCTTACTTTTCATGATGCTTACTCTATTTTTGCTTGATTTATAGTCGCCTATACCCAAGAATGCCATTACAATATGCTTATTTATAATGAAAATCCACTTCATGAGTTTTTATTCGCCTTCGTCCTCCCTTCTTCCCCTTCCCCCCTCCCCCCTTACTCCATTAAGAAAATGAATACGCGAAGTCATTGCTTTGCGCCGCTAAAATACCATATAGTGATATGCTGAAATCGTGCTTTAAAAATACAATTGAAAACAGTCGCAGCTCAATCGAACGACTCATATTGCAATGCCAAGTCGACGGCGTGAAGAGATATTTTCGATTCTCGATTTGTGCAGTTGTCAGTCTAGTAAGAAAAGAGCATGATCTTGTAAGAAAGCACAGCGTAACACTGAAGCGCCAGACTACGGCATATGAGCTTTGTAATCCAGGCTCTCTTTCTCCACTCACTTTCGAAGGGTCAACTGCCTTCTTTTCTCGCTAGGAATTCATTCAGTGAATGGACTATTGCTGTAGAAGCGAGCATCGTTCTGGTCTAGCACTCGAGTATTGATGCGTGCGGTTACTTTCGTATTAGCAAGATGGCAATTCTCATTCTGTTTCGATCAAATAACTTGAGTCCAACTTACTAAAGTGGCTTTATACAATGCAAGATGAAGGCTTTACGAAGCAATTGCAAAAATGAGAAGTTGGGAAATGTGGCAATATGAGAGTGTTACTGGCTAATTAGGCTGTGAATGTGTCCGTTTGTTGTAGAGTGATACGTGCTCTTATGATATGACCGGTAATGACTTACGCATGTGTCCTATACATTTTAAATTGCAGGTTTGTCGAGAGAAGAAATTGCCGAAGACGTGCTCGTTTTATGCAGATCCTGAAAGGCGGATCTTCTTTGGCACAGTCGATATGGATTTCCTCCTAGAGGGAGCCACCGTTCTCAATCCGATGTTAGGCGACGGCGCGAAAGAGTGGCAAAGCTTTCACTCGAAACCGAGGAAAAACTTCTAATTTGAGTTCACTGCGCTTCATCACTAGCCGGGAATATACACGTCATATACGCTCGCCGTTTTTTTCCATCGGCCTTGCATATATTGCAGACAATCTCTGATGCTATATTATACCAGGCTAGGACTGAACTTGGAGTGGGGCCAGGGTGGGTAGATGCAATAAGCAATTACCTTGCGGCGATGTTTCAAATACACACTGCAAATAAGTTTACTTTTGAACAAGATTTTTTTCCAAGTTTTGAATTTGCTCTTGTTGTTTATTTCCCTAATCTTTTTCAGTTTCGCTTGTAGTCCTTCAATCAACACTCTGTGTTTCACCCATAAAAACGCCTGATGCATTTTCAAAGTTTCCTAAAATTTTGATGGGTATGTGATTTGTGCACACAGAATATGCTGTCGAAAGCCGCAGTTCCCGTCTACAGCTACAATCTGAAGTTCGAGTAAACTAAATCCAACCTTAACCGTTCTTTTGATTGAAGTTGTTGTGTTCACTTCGTTGGCTGTATTCAGCACTTTCTGGTAAGCTTCGGTTGTATAAGGGCTACCACGCTTTCGGTGCCAAAATTTTTGATTTCCTCTAAACATTTGTGATAGCGCCGCGTGTACCTTCTCAGCGAAATTTTATTGTGGTGCTAACGGCACTGACATACAACAAAATTGGGTACAAGTGGCTGCCCTTCTTGTTTTCGCTCGTTGTAAGTGAAGAATTCCTCTATAACAGCCTTCCACTCGCATCGTCGTACAGTGTGTTTGCATCGTTCCGCTAGTGCAAAGCTCATAACGGACATTTATATTAGTCGAGAATGAGAAGATGTAGTGTGACAAAGTAGGATGTCGAAAATTCTTTACTCAACATGCATTAATAGCGAAGGGAGCACCTGCGCCGGCCAAAAAAAAAATGAAACCGTCGAAGGAAATGCGCACCGAGGGAAAACAGGAAGTTGGGCGACAACAGCAAGCAATCCGCGCGCTACCCGCTCAATGGTTTCTAAATGACACAACAATACTTTCCCTTGATAGAACCTAAAAACTTTATGTATACGCTCATAAACGAAATCATAGTATATCGTCTTTGTCTGAAGGTCGATATACTATGATTTGGTTGACGCGCAGAGTAGCCACGGTTGTAGCGCAACAGTGCGCAAGTATGTCAGCGGGAATAATGGCATCCGTAAATTACAACAATTGCAGTGCAACAAAGGAGTCTTAAAAGCACATCGTGCGACCGCACATGCCTTTGAAAGATTGAGATAGCGACATCATTCTGGATCTTCAGCAAATGCCGCTTCTTACCGAATTTGCTGATGAAGCAAAAAACAAGCGGTGCAGAATGCGCATATACTGAAGCGGAAAAGCAGTAACAAAGAACATAAATGTGCGGGCTTCCGCAACAGACAGGTTTACAATGCGGCCAAAAGTTTGCGATTTGGAGTGATGGCTGTAGCAGGAGGAGGGGGGGGGGGGGGTTTTATTTGGAGTAGTGATTGTACATAACGCTAGAAGGAAAAAAGAACAATGGCCCCACATTCAACTTGCAAAGACAATGATCGCATTTACAATTGGCAGTTTTTACATTCTGAACTCATCGTTGAACACCTCACCGTACGATGAAAGTTCAACACAATGCAGTAAATCACATCAAGTCTGGACGTCGCTTCGGAATAGAAACGATGTGGACTGTGACAAGGTCGCCTTGTGTGCGATGAGATTCACTTCGCAACGTCACGAACATCTATTGAGAGCCGGATTCGCGTTGGGGACGGAACGTGGTCGCTCTAATGCAAAACCTCTGCCGCGTCTGCTATGGGCCAGAACTCATGTTCGGGGAAGGTGAAATCAATGGGTAGTTATCCGACCACGTGCCACGAATAGGCTATTTTGTCCTGATAAGCAAGAGACTAAACCACTTGTAAACCCACTTATCCAAGGTTTCCCACAAGAACAAAACATTCATGAAAGCGCTGAAAGAACACGCCTGGCATATGATGATTTGATGACAAGCTAGACGAAAGGCCACTGTCGCAACATGGTTTTAAGAAAGCCGCCTGGGGATCATGGTGAGAGCTAACCAGGATATGAACTCACTGCGCAATTTTTTTTTAAAACTCGACCAGTCGTATTGGTCTGTTCGCCATCGTTAGTCTTCGTTCCCACTGAGGCTATGCTCTTCCCCAGATCATCAGCAGTACAGTTTCACGCTCTCAATCGCTGGCCATCTAACCGTAGGATGAAACAATCGATGGGAAATGCAGGATCGTGGTCGGTCCGACTCGTCGGATTTTACGATATGCTCGGTGGTCAGTATATTTTGATCATAGAAAGCTTACTGCCCACTAGTTTATATAAATTTTACAGCAAAAGACACCATAAATGTAACTGACCTACAGATTCACAAAGGAGAGTCATTCGACCCACGGATTCATGAGGGACAGTGCCAGGAAGTTCCCAACATAGGCATCATCAGACTACAACGACGGCAATAAAATCAACGGATAAAATGACTCGTAACAATCGAAGAAAATTAGCGTGTGCTTGGAGACTTAGAAAACCACTTCAGAATAAGTTCAACTGCTTCGACCAATCCTCATCGGTGTACCAAAAAAAAGGAACCAAGATGGGTGTTCAGATTTCGAGAGAAATGGCGTTCTTCTCGTTTAGAATTGCAAATGCTCCACTTTCTTCATTGGTTATTAAGCAGAGAAATGTATGGAAGAAAGGGTATAGTGGCTGAAAAACAAAACAAAAAGCAATGTGAAAACTTCAATGAAAAAGTCTCGACCAGCATCATTCGGCGAATAAAAAAATTGCTATCTACCTCGACAAGGAGTTTTTGCATTCCCTTCAACGCTGAGAACGTGTTATTTCTTTCCGAAATTTTTTGTTGCGGTCACTTCTATTGTCACACAAAATTAAATCGCATGTTAATTTTCAGAGCATGATACGAAATATGTGCTAGCAGAGCTTTTCTTCCTCTGATACTATCAGTTTTAATCAAACAACTGCAAAAATTGCTTCGAATAGCCAAATTGCTGCCAGTCGGTTTATATAATGATGGCGTTCAATTGTCAATATTGTTCCTCCGAGCATGAATGTGCACTTCGTTCAGCCGTTTACTGGAGGTGGAACCGGCGAATTGTTCTTTGATCTCACGTACGTCTCGTATTGAGGGCTTTCACGGAAAATCCTGATTTTTCGTTGAATGGATTTCGCCGTTTCTTGATGCACATTTGTCGGATCCTTGGCCATAGCCTGCAAGTCTTAGCCGGTCATATTCAACAGTCCAGGTTCCTTTTCATAAGAAAAAGGAATTAGCGAATATAGCGCTATTTCAAAATCTTAGCCATTTTGATCAGCTAATATGAGGATTAAAGAAGATAGCGCTTGGCTATGACACGACCCAACTTTTCCCCCATTTGGAGGAAAGGTTCGAAAATCATTTGTGAAAAAAAATGCCTCAACCTCATAATCATTCCCATGGGCCTCGATCATGCGCGTACAAAACTCGACGTCTCGAGGCAACAATTTGTAGACACGCTCGCGCCTCTGCCGAAGAAGGTCAGCTCCTTTATCTCTCTCAAGCGCTAGCACAATGGGTTCACGTTTGACAACTTTCGCCGGTTCTTGTGATACTGCCGTTTTTGTCGTAAATGTTGTAACAGTCATTTTCTGAAAATGCATACGTCTTTCACTTCAAATGGTCAAAGCAACAGCGTGGCGGGCACGGATTTATGCCAACGATTATATAGATCTCTTATGCGTTCAGTGACAGCACTAATCTGCGACGGAAGACTTTCCACTTGGCTGTCTCGTGATATAGGCGACCTTAGTGTAGCTCATAGCCAGACGATGACCACTGTTTGACACGAGGAACCACTATCCCCCTAATACAACACAAACTTCGACCCTTTGCCTCGACAACTAATTCTGCTGTGAGCAGAATCGTCCGCCACTACTTGTTGCCTAAGTCCTACCAGTTCTTTCGAGTATATAATGCAACAGACTCGGTGAGGGCATAAACGCTTACCATGAGAATAGAACTGATATCGCTTGAATCGAGATGGCTCAGCGCTACATACTACCACCATCGCAGTGCAAGCTGGTGCTAGGAACTCATTAGATCTGTTGCATTTTGCGTGTGTTGCAACTGAAGCCACTCAGGCAGCAAATAACGACTGACCTAACCGTCCGCGGTATTTCTATAAAGGAATCCACCCAAAAATCCAGATGTCGTAAGTTCAGATCTCCTTGGCGTGCGATGCTTTCATTACTTAGAAACGGTGATAATGCCAATTATCAACTTCCAGCAATTTCTAATCGCTGCAACATTTGCGGCTGTATTATCATAGAGAGTCAACGGTCATGTGTCAGAAAAGGAATCTAATCCTTTAGCAATATAAAGATCTAAGTGATTCTCGTTAAGCAAAGCTTCATTGAAGACTGATTACCGCCTCAACAAGTTATATCACTAATGAACTAAAGCTGTTATACTACCAAAAAAGTATCTGAAATGACAAGAGACCTTTGGTTACTTAAGAAGGCCATATAGGCATTTTTTCTGGCTTAACCTCGGCGATCATTTCGAAAAAATGAAAAAAAAAAACGAAAATTCATGCACAGCAAGACAATTCTCTGTTAACCAATGAACAACTCGAGAGGCAAACTGGTTTTTAATAGATATGAAGACAGAAATTTTGTCGCAATTTTGAACGCACCCCAGTGACGTGTTCTCCAAGCTCGATATTAGCATTCTTCATTAGTTCTGGATGCTCCTGTGCCAATTTAGCCACATTCTCGGCGAACTGATTAGGCGATCCGGTGGCATCGAGAGTGACAACTGTCTTGTCGACAACCACTGAAGACATTCCAAATGACTAACTTAAGAATTCCCACTATTCACTGAAGAATAAACATAAAAATTTCTATGGAAAATGGCTTCAAAGCTTAGTAAATCCAAATAAAACTGGCACGGTCGCCTCTGGCCCCTTCTTTCAGCCTCCTTAGGGTTCCTTCGGCCGCTTCAATACTATCGCATTAATCAATTTCCATTTTTATTCGAATAATTACAGTTTCTATTTTTCCTGTCTCATATCTCACTGTTCGGCTGCAAGTGTTCCTCTTGCTGTGTTTTATGTTGTCTTAAATAGACCTCTACAAGAATACACCATCCAGCAAAGAGTGAACCGAAAAATTGAGCAAGAATCATTCAATACTTCATGACACCGAAAGAAACACTGGGCGGTGGGACAGGAGGGAGGGCGGGGAGAGGGGGGGGGGNAAGCAAGGCAATAGTGTGATTCCCACATTTTGAAGGAAAAACCTCTCGAAAAATACAGGGTCACTAATTGAAAACATTGAAGATATTGTGCTACAAAGCGCGCAAGTGTGTTCAAATTTGCCATCGGCATCGTTATCAGTATTGTCATCAGCAACGACTGAACTGTGTAGTTGGCTGCCATCCGTTTGCAGTTTTTAAAACCAAACCTCTTCGTCGTAGTTGAGGTAATCTCGTGGAGATGGAAAGCTTGTAAGGGTTCCATACATAAATTACTACAAACTACGTACGTAATGATTAGTAAAAAAAGATTTCATTAAAGAGACAAACTTAAGTAGACATTGGATTGACCAAAAAAGGTGTTGTTGAAATGAAGAACTTTTCATAGATCGGGAGGACTTTACTCCATTCAGTATTCGAATACTGCGTTAGATGAAGCAAAAGAGACCTCATGTGTGAGGAAAATGTCGGAAATAAGCCAAAAAAAACTTTAGGTAGTTTGATGGGTTCAGCATTTTTACGACGTTCGAAAAGGTTTTTTTTTTGAAATTATTCAGGTATGTTTCATGAAGTCGCCATTGGAAAGACATTCCAAACTGCATGCAAATCTTCAATCTGACATTGCCGCTGAAATGATCGAACAGCTCAAGCGCAATTAAATTCTCTTGGAGGAATCGCTTCCACAATTTTGTGTCATAAAAAATAAAAAAAAAAGTAATTAAGTTGTTCCTTTTTTCGGACGTATCCATCTTTTCATACTCTTTTCATGTATGATCCCTGATTTTTAAAAACTTTAAGGTCGTTTTCGTAGCTTGCATTTATTGTTGTGGTGTTTTGACTCCCTTATAAGGTTGATATGCATCTTTCCATATCGGGAACACAAAACTGTAATAAAATAAGATAAATGATCCCTCGGTGCAAGCATGTGGGGAAGCTGATCACCAACATTTGATTAAAGATACGCAATGATTCATTCATATTTTCCCCGGATCTACTATTCATAAAAGTCCTATAAAAAGTTCATTTTCCAACTGGACCGCTTGCTCCATTCCCATGACCAAATTCTAAACAGTGAAATTTCCTATCCCATTGGAAGATCATGAGTCAACTTAAAGGCTGGTAAATGGAGGAAGTCTGTTGCTTAGATAATGCCTCTTGGTAGCAACAAACGTCCTCTGCTTTCCAACAGAATGAGAGTTTGAATCACTGAAACTGCATTAAACGCTTTAAGATGCGCTGAACTTTCTGCGGACATGACTAAATATTTGACGCGCAAATTTTGAGCACAGGATTTTTTTAGGACTGAACGGGTTCATAACTGATCTAGGTTCCGACTTCAAGCCAATCGGAAGCAACTTTTAGGACACTCTGCCCTATGGACCAGCTCCCTCCTCCCTCTCGTCCTTGAGGCCTCAGCCGCAATTATATGATAACCCAACAGTATGCAACTACTGCGGTGAACAAGACCAGCTCAAAAAAGCCAACTAAGATACGATGTGCCAGGAAATCGCAACGCTGCAAGGTCAAACAATCGTTAAACAAAAGATTAAGCGAGTAACGTGGTCGTGATTCACGACTCACTGCGTAAGTCGATCATTTTTTAAATCTCCACTGCATTAAACCTATGAAATCCAGAAATTTCTTTCCCCTGCCACCATCACCCCTCTATGCTGCGTAATCGACTATGCTTCAATGAATCAATGAAAGTAAAGCCGATGATCGCAATAAAGTTGCATCTATTCAAACCACGACGCTCTCTGTAAGACAATAAGGCGGCTGAAATTCTGAAACGTGGCATTAATTGTGAGATAGTCGGCACTTTCTATTGCGGTTTCCAAAGAACTTAACTTTTAATGAAGACATGAGATTTCAAGAATCACTTTCCTTACGGAGAGAATACATACAAAAGGCAGTCGACCACCAAGAAAGTTGAACCGAATTGAAAAAGACGAGAAAAACCACACCTTGATCGCTGCTAGGCATGTCACCAATTGTGATTACTTCAGTTGTTTTGTGCGTGTGCGATTCTCCGTTTGGCCCCTCACATGGGCAACTTCGCACAACAATCGGTGGCGGTATAACCTAAACCAATCGATGGTGTGAAATTCAGTGTTTCCTAAGCAAATTCCTAGTACAAGATACCCGACATTTTCTTTTTAAACTCTGTTCTGTGAGAACAATATATGTGAATACACTGAAGGGTTGATTCAGTGCTGAAAAGCCTTCAGCCGACTGGAAAAACAAGTGGAAAATACGGAAAATAAATCAACGCTAAACAGTTTTAAGATATGCATGAGCGAACATTCTGAACTGGCTTAGCAGCATAAAATATTTGGCTGTGCAGAACGAACACCATAAAAACGTGAGCACTGATAAACAAACAACGTATATACCTCTTCAACTATTTCCTTGGAAGTCTCCATCGTCATTGTTGGCGAAGCAATCTTCTAAACGAAAATGCATTAAAGGTGAGGACAGCCGGAATTTTGCACCATTTATGAGCAAATTTATCCAGCTTTGGAGATTTATATGTGAAAATGAGGTTAGTTCGATCAGAGTGGAAAAATCATTTCGATTTTTGTATCTCACTTTCGAACATTTTGATTTCCGCAACAAAGCCATTTCTTACAGAGCGGTCAACTATTCATCACATACTTTGTTTTGCAAAGTTCGTAGATGAGAGTGCGGCCAACATTATTTGGCTCGAAACGCTGAACGATTTCATCAAAATTTTTGACATGGGACTTTAACCAAGTAATCTTCTTATGCATTATTTTGCAGAAGATTATGTGCGATAAATTAAATCTCTTCTACCAATGTGATTTTTTCTACAGCGAATACCTGGCGACTTCAGTAAATTTCTTCTGTAGCAAAAAGATTGAGCTGGTAATATTAGTTTTCACGAGCTGTCGCACCAAACTTCTCAAAAAGTTTCAACACAAAAACACTGCCGTAGAGCTCTATAAAAACATTTTTTATAGAAGTTTTTCTTTAAAAGGCAGCTAAAATATAGCTGAGCTGATCCTGTTAAAAGAAATATGCAAAAATACTGCGAAAATGAAAATTAGATCTTGAAAGCAAAATATCCCGTCTTGACCGCAAAGACTATGGCAATCATTGATCCTGTTCTCGACTAATCGTACTCGTCCTCTCATGCAAATCACTTTTCTTTACACTGATCTCTTTTTGCATAAAGAATGTATCTTTACGTCGTTACCGTTTTTACTATCCCATTTGGCAGCAATGAGGGTATCAAAATTAAATCTAGCCTCAATATTCCCTAGATTATCGAGCTCCAGCCACATGAAGAAATCGATTATTGACCGGAATGGGAAGAATAATTGTTTTTTTGCGCAACTAGTAATTTAGACAGGGAGGATAATTCATTGGGAAGCATAGTTTAAAGATGCACTCAACATGCTCCTAAATTGTGTAGGCAGTAGTGATTGAGGATATCAAATTGTCGACATTTTAGAGGCAATTTCTCATGCAAGCAATCTATAAATGACCCTACCAGAGCAAATAATTGTATTCATGCACAACAATAAATTAGCCACCGTCATGTACAACAAAACCAAGAAACAGTGTAATTGTAAGCCTTTTCTTATTGCATGCAGGGCTCCAGATTCACACTTTCAATGGTTTCTGATTTTGACAGTTCGAGTTAGATGTTTCAGCTTAACAACGAAGAGGAAATGATAACTTCAGGGGCGCTTTAAGCATATTTGATGTAGCAAACTAGGCTGAGCTACGATTTTCGGTTAGCGGGGTACACCAAACGCATTTTGGACTCAATTATGGGTTTGTGGGGAAGTAACTCCATCACAAGGAAGTAACGGCAGCTCATACTGAAATCGAAAAGCGAGAAATCTGTGTCCTCCGACTACAGTCTGCATAGTTCAAAAAGCGCGCTGGCTCCCTCATTACAAAATTATCCCGTCCAGAGAGCCAAAACTTCCTGAAACTATTACCAGAAATTAGGAAGTTGTATATTTCTAATAAGATACACTGAATGAGTGGACAACAAAACAACCAAAAACACATCTCGTGAATATGATAGGTTAGATTGTGATCATCGTTTGACTTGCAGGTGTTAGCATCATGCTTTACTTATTATGATAGAAAAGCAGTAAGTGCAAAGTACAATAAACAGTGATGCATAATGCGTGCGACTGTGCTCGATAAAAGGAAACTTGTGAGAAATCATCATGAACGTAGGTGCTCCACGTCAATGAACGGTAGCAACTCGGAACAAACCTGTGTGGCATTCAACGATTTTCAACAAAAAGAACGCCTACTCCATAATCGTAATGTTTCATTTCAGCTTTTATTCGCCAAATTCCAATTCCGCTTTATGCCTCCTCTATGTTGTCGGTTGCATACTGAAGCGCTCACTACAAAAGGCCGTCATATAGAACGAACGATCTTCGGGCAGATGAGGCACCATTCAAAATCAGTATTCGTCTTTCAAAGATGCCGAATGTCTTCGCTCCAAAAGAACATCCTGCTGAACGATAAAACGCTAAAAGCTCCCTCAGATAATCTGGTCATATTTTCACTGACGTCGAAACCCTAAGAGGTTCTCTTTCTTTTCCCTTGTACAAATTATACTATCATATATGTTTCGTTATGCAACAAAGGTGACATTATTCCAAAGCGTACCAAAGTCGACTAAAGTATGACAGCCTGGTAGTGAGCCATACAACTCAAAATAGAACACATTCAGTTAAAAATCATACAGCTCTCGTATAACCTAATCGGATGGCTGAATTTTATTTTCCGGTTAGTCCGGTTAGCATGCGATGAAAAAATTATTCGATGACATGCTCTGGTATAGAGTTAAAGCTGGGAAGCACAAACAGTAATTGGGTTGACTTCCTTCTGACGCAAAGAAAGCGTGGATCTGCCCGCCTAGAAAGGACCCTAATGCCACTTTAAGCATTGAAATATTTGGACTTATTCAAGAACGCTTGTTGGACCAGAACTGTTGCCAATGATGAAAAGCGCGAGTAAATCAGCTGGTTGTTCACGGAAAAGCGATCTATTCGAACTAAAGTCCGTAAGCGCTAGCTTTTATTGATTGGTACTAACGTTTCGCTTCTTTCTGTTACAAAAGCTGAGCAACACCGAAAATTGCTTTCTAAATTCTACAGATAAGAATAAAATGTAGACGAATGGATGATGAACGTATCCCTGCAATCGTCCTCAGATTTGTTGCTACACAAACAAACCTCAACAGGTGGAATGGAACTGCACGTCATCTCCATTCTCAGTAGGTCCTTTTTTTCCCTCATGAGGGAAAATAAAACTTGATAATCTAGCCCTTTAAAAACACGTCCCACAAGATAATGTATTCTGCTCATGCGCAATAACAAACTAAAATAATGTTTGGTGATCAACTTTCGGAAAATGCACACATTTCAATGTTGATTCCGTATAGCGCAGCCTTTTGGGTAGTGAGAAGCGACTTTAATTCAAAAAAAAATTTTTTTTTTCATACCGTACGAAGAGCGAAGACATCAGGTAACTTATATCAAACTGTTTCCTAGACAACAACGATTAAATATACCTTTATTTCTTCGGCTGCATGTGCATCGCTTCGAGCTTCGATCATAGCCGCTTCATCCAACTTTCCGCCAAGGACCACACTAGCAACGCCACCGGATATGGCTTCCTTAGCGTCCTCGATTCCATCTGCAGCTTCCGCAACCCCCTCTAATTTCTCCTGCGATACTGACTTAGCATCTTCACCGACAGACGGCTGTTGCGCCTGCGCTCCTTCCAAATACCCTTTCTGAACAAACTCTGATTCTCCTGCTGTATGCGCCTCGCCCGCAAAGGATTGTTCAAGCCGCTCATTTTCAGTTTGTTGTACATTTGACAGATCTGGCTTCTCGGTAATACGTTTATCGACAGTCAGCTCCTCCAACCCCTGTTCATCCCTCTGTTCTTCCTCTTGTGGCTTTACCCCAGCAGATGGGTCCAAAGACAAATGTTCCAGCGGCTTCTGCTCCATGTGTTCCATAGGAACGAAGTCTGATTGAATATGTGGATTATCAGGAACACATTTTTCTTCATCTCCCTCTGTCACCGGCCAAGGCATTTCCTCTACCAAGTGCCGCTCGCAAACCTCTTCTTTCATGTGTTCCGCGGGAACGACCTGTTCTGCAGATGGCTGTTCAAACGGTTGGAGTCCCACATATTCTGTGGGAACGAACTCTGGCTTCCCATATGGTATTTCAGCGCTTTGTTGATTTGCCATCAATTCCTTCGGCCCGTGTTGCTCCTGTTCTCTCTCTTGTGGCTTCGATTCAGAAAGCTGTTCTGGAGACGGTTGTTCAAACGGCTCATGCTTCGCATGTTCTGTGGGAACATATTCGGGCTCTCCATACAGTCTATCGCCATAATATTCATCTACAGTCATCTCTTCCGGTTCGTGTTGTTGCTCTCTTGGTTCTTCTTGCATCACTGTTCGAACACTCTGCTCCGCAGATGATTGTTCGAACAATTCACATTCCACATGGTCTGCAGGAACGAACTTTGGCTGCCCACATGGTTTTTCAGCAATGTGTTGATCTACCGTCATTACTTCATGCTCCTTTTTCTTCTTGTGTTCCCCTCTTTGTTCCTTGAGCTCAGAAGTGTGTCCTGGCGATGGCTGTTTCAGTGGTTCATGTTCCACATGTTCTGTGCTAAAGGGCTTCAGCATTTCATACTGCCGTTCGCTAATATGTTGACCTGCAGCTAATTCTTCCGGCTTGTGTTGCTCCTCTTGTTTTCCTTCACCTGGCTCGTACTTAGGAGTTTGCTCTTCGAACGGCTGTTCAAGCAACTCATGTTCCCCATGTTCTTTAAGAACGAGCTCCGGCCCTCCATAGTGCGTTTCCGAAATATGTTGTTCGGTACCCAAATTCTCCTCGTGCTTTTCTAGTTGTGGCTTGGATTCAGAATACTGTCCTGAGAAAGGTTGATCAAACACGGGCTGTGCATGTTCTGCTGTGTGTTCTGTAGGACAGTGAGGTTCACCTGCGCTCAGCTCCTCTTGCGCATGTTGCTGCGCATCTTCTCGCTCATGTGGCATAGAATCAAAATGCTGTTCTGGAGATGGTGGTCCTTCATTTAGTTGCGGTGCAGTGTAGTGATCTGCTATGAGTTCTTGAAGCATATGGCTCGCGTCCTTTGTTTCTTGCTGTAGTGTTATTTGGGAAGATTCCTCTCCAGAAATCTGCTTTGGCAATTCTGCTCCCAGATGCGATTCTCTACCTGGTTGTTTAACGGCGATTTCCTCCTCTTTTAATTCTTCAGATTTGTCTTGTTGGTTTTCTACTCTCTCCTCTGGCTTCGACCCAGCCGACTGTTCTGTTGAGAGTTGTTCGAAGGATTCTTGTTCCAACTCTGCGTGGGCACATTCTTGTCCTTGCTCATATCGCGTTAATTCGTCTACCGTATTTTTTTCCCCCATCGTTTGTTTATGTGCGAATGATTCGAAAGAATGTTGTGTCAAAGATTGTTCTAGTTGTTCTAATTGCATATTATCTGCTAAGACAGCTGGTTCTTGCGATACCTCAAAAACGCTTTGGCCCTTTGGCAATTCCTCCAGTTTTTGTGATTGTTCATCTGGCGTCGTTTCTGAGATGTTTTCAGGGTGCAGCTGTTCAGCGTCGCCGCCGTACAGCTTCTTACGATCTTCTTCATCTTTACCTAGCTCATGTTCCTTCGCGCGATCTTTGGATGATCCGGCCATTTCGCGTTGATGTTTTCCTTTATAATGCTGCTCAGTTTGCTCCATAACTTGCTGCTTTGTATATTCTACTGATTCAGCAAGTGCTCCCTCCAGGAGCTGTTGCTGTGTGACATGTTCATCTTCCTCCGATACCACTTCGGCAGGCTGCTGGGCTAAAATACCCTCAGCAGGTTGCTTTCGCTCGACTTTCTTAACAGTCTCAGCACATTGTTGCTCGTGTCTGTCATCGCGTTCCTGCGAAGTTACTTCTGGCTTCAGCTGATTGTCGTGGGCACCTTCCAGAGCAACACCCTGGTCCAATTTGTCGTCACTGTCGCGCTCGGTACGTTGAAGGTTTTTTTCGTTTGATAGTTCCTCGTTCTCGCTAACGTGGTCTCTTTTTGTGAGAGTGACCAACTTATTCTGTTTGATTGAAATGAAGTCATTATTATAGCTAAACTGAGATTACCAACTTTTCAAAAAGATTTTAAAAATTTAAAGGATGCTTGGTCTATAGAACTTCAGAGCTAATAAGATCATAAGAGATTTGAGGATAGCCTCGAATCTTTGAAGTTCATCAACGAATGCCACCTACAGTTCACCAGTTACCTGAAGTGGAGCAAATTCGGTGCAACGAGACGGTGCATAATGTGGTCTTGTTCATGCAAGCTAACGAAGGTGCAAGTGACGGTGCGCGGACATGCTATGGTGAATGCGATGATTTAAGAACTCACCGCATTCATCGACTCGACCTTTTCTCCATGCTTTTCCTCAACATTTTCATGAACCTCTCTCTGCAACTGTAACAAAGATTGCATCTGAACATTCTAGCACGATAACATTTTCATGTTTTCCTTAGTCGCGATTGTTTTTCTTAATAGATACTACCTCTATCCAAGCTTTCCAAAATATGTTTAGAATCCGCAGTACTTTTCTAGACAGTCAATTTTTGTGGGAAACCTATTATATATCGCATTAGTCGCTCATTATGACGAAAGCATTTCCACCTCATTGCATAGCGTTATTTTCTTATTGAAAGAACAATTTCCCCTAATCAATTCAAAGAAAACAACACTGGTTTATTGCATTTGTGACTCATCGTCCCATTTCAGTGTTATCATATATAACTGCTCTTTTTTTTCGTAAGCTGCACAAATATATGTGAACATGTATAGATTTCTGTTATCTTTCTACATTCACTTTGTGTGCTTCCGGAAATATGTTCTTTTTCACTCTGGAGTCGTCTACATACTAAAATGTGGTGTGGTTGTCTGGATGATGAGGAAGTAAGGCAGAAGGTTTGCGGGGTTTCCAGAGGAGCGAAATATGCTTGAACACCCCCCCCCCCCCCCCTCCCATTAACGACCTCAGCCCATCGACGGTTGCATCCATTCCATCTTTTACGACGAAAACGACGATTTATTCTGGAGCTGGTTTCGGCGATTTTGAAATCTTTACAGTAAATGATTGCACTATTCTAGTGGCTCTTGGCCGTTTTAATCATTGGTAATATGACTTCTCCTGCCCCGTTCATTTGTATCAAGAAAAACCCACCGTACAAAAAGTAGAGCATTAGTACCACTTCTGGTGCCAAAATAACTTATACAATATTGTATCAAACCCGAAATCGCAGGCACATTACGGATAATAGTGTGTAGTACTCTATCGCTTTTTAGGGGAGGAGTACAACTACAGTATTATAGCGAAAATTTTGGCACAGTGGCATCACGAATTCCAACAAAACAGACATGGCAGCCCAATGAGGGCGGCTATGCCGCAGGTGTCAAAGATTCGTGGGGTTCATTTATATATATATATATATATATATATATATATATATAATATATACATGTATATGTGTGATATGATATGATATGACTGATCCAATGACTGATTGATTAATTGACTGATAATATGTTGCACGATGATTTTTAGCGCCTTTGTCTTAATAAAGATGAATGACCATAATAAAAGATGAACGAGACGAATGGTGGGAGATGACTGACTTCGGTGACAGGCGCGTTTTCATGGGTGTTTTCTTGTTCAGGTGAACGACCCTTCTTCTTGTGGCGACGACTGATCACTGCAGTAAATTCACCTCCGTCCACCTGGTCCGCGTCGTTGATTTCAACCGATTCCCCCTGCAGCATTTCGAAATCGCCACATCTATACAAAAGGTGCGAAAAATTTCTGCGCAACAAGCGAAGATAAAGCAGTCCGATTAGTGAATCTTTAGCGCTTGTCATTTTCAACTTTTTCCTCCAGGTTCAATTCTAAAAACATGTAAAAGTATACACCGATAATAAAGTACTAAGTGGTATTCAGTCTTCACTATGAACATGCTTAATTTCATACCTCAGTTATTACAGCGAATGACTTTGTAAAAGCGTTGCCTTATTTTATCGTCGTACTGCTTCGAAGCAACAGAATGCATCGCTCTGGCATTGAAATGAAGCTAGGAGTGGAAAGACACGAAAGGAGGCAAAACAAAGTTACTTAACTGCAACTTAATTTTGGTAGGCATGTGATAAACCCAATGAAGCAGCATGAGACTTTTCTTACCTCAACAAATTGGACTTCATCGGGTGAAGGTATATGATGTTCTGTTTCCGACTTGCGATTTCTCTTTTTCTTATGCTTCTTCGAAACATCGCCTGTCACTTCCTTTGTCGACTCATCGAATGCTGGTGCATACTGAATAGTAAAGTAAAATATAAGATGTTTCACCTGACACAAACATCAGCAAAAGTTGGTTTCAAGACTATCTACTCAAAAAGTGCTTCTTTTTGCAACGAAAAGCTCTCAAGAAATCCACTGAGACATGGAATGAAACGAGAGGCTTTGAACCAGCGGTTAAGGAAGTGCTTTCGCAAATGATATATGATATGCAATGCAACGAACCCGGAACGAGCGGAAAGACCTGATAGATTAAGCGACATGGCAATAACTTTATCGTGGGAAGTGGTTACCTCATCTGGTTGTTGAATCTCGCTATGCTTTTCAAAGTCCTGATGATGCCCCTTGGGTTTCCGTTGCTTCTTGCTGTTTGTTTCTCCGATATGGTCGTCATGCTCTAGTGGCTTACCATGCTGTTCCTCTCTGTGTTTTTCTTCCAGTGAGGCGTGCTGGAAATCCTTCACGTGCCATTAAATCAATTGTCTTCTGACTTTAAAATTGGTAACTTTTTTTCTACTATTTTACTAATAGTATAAACGCACTTACGTCTGTAAACCTTTAAATAACTATCTTGAGCAAGTGAAAATTTTTGATGCCACATTTTTTTTACCTTTCTGACCGCAAAATAGCAATGCTCGTACTCCTTAGGAAGATGTTTGTAGATGATTAATTTGTCTGACAATTTTCAAACATCTAGTATAAATTGATTTTTGCTGCTAACATCAGATGTTGGTCCACAAATGTAGGCTTTTCGATCGTTAGCATTTCTTCGCCCACGACATGCTCATCTTTCACGAATCATGAGCGCAGCTTTTGCTTTAACATTATTTTGTTAGTATACCATAGCATACACTCTTAGAGTGCTTAGCTTCAAAAGGCAAACAAATAATCCCATCCAATGAAGGCCCAGCAAACATATAGCCGCAACCCCTCTTCCATTTTCAATTTCTGATCCCGTTGGCAAGTGAGGATAGAGAAATGCGAAATGACCACAACTTTGATTTTGGTCAATTTCTCACACGCCTCTCAAAGTTTCAAAAAAAAGGATTTCAAAAAAGAAAGAATATTTTGATGCAAAAGCACATGTGAACGCTACACTGAACAAACTGTCCATTAAATGTGCACAAAATAAAAAATAAAAAAATAAAATAAATAATGTATTCAACTGGTCGCTGCAAATTGAAGGGTTGAGGCTGAAAACGCAACAATTGATTTGGGGAGGGGAGCCCGGGGAGGGGAGATTAGAAAGCGAACGGCACCACAAGAGGCAAATAACAAAATGCAGAAACCAAACACTGTTGAATTTCTGTGGTGAATAATTTCAGCGAGGTTATTTCTCGGAATTTTAATACAACTGACTGATGCTCACCTCCGCTGGCTTCAAATCATCGAAGGGAACGGGGGCAGCACTCAACGGCAAACTATTCTCTTTTGCCACTGCGCTCAACCTTTCTGGTGAGGTCGCCTTTTCCTGGAAAGATCCTTGGGTACGCCGCTTATTTTAACACGAGGGACCGACGTTCAGAAGACTTCAACATTAACAATGCCTTGACTAAACATCTCTATTAGTAACTCCATTTCTAATTTTACAACTTGCATATTCTTAGATAATAAAAAAAAGTTGGTTGTGGCGTTAGAGTTGTCCGCATATTTGAATTATGGAAGTAAGCAAATAATGCCAAAGCCAAAAACAGCAGAAAATTGTAATTTGAGGAAGTCGCGAAAAATGCTTTGAAAATACTGAAATGCATCAAATAACAGGTATATAAGTGATCGTGAAACTGACAGTAGAACTCGCCGCAGCCTCCTCTGCTATATTCTGCTCCGCAGATTTAGTGATATCGGTGGATTCGAGTGCTGCAAGTGCTTTGGTGCCTTCTCTGTCATTATGCACGCCTTCCGTCATATGCTTATCGATGTGCTCGTGTTCAGAAGGTGCTGAAGAAATTGGTGCTGCATCCTCCTTTTCCTAAAATGCATGTTCGGAATCGTGCGTGCGAACGAATGCTGCACTTCAGCAGTGCTTTTATGATGCAGTCGCTAATGGTTCAAATCCATCAAGAATGTAAAAGTTTTACCCAAAACACATTGCCTATTTCAGAAACCAACTGAAACTTTGACGCATCATATCGCCGGTGTCATCAAACCAACCTTATATGTGCGTAATGATTCTAACAGAAGACTTAGACACATTCAAAACAAAAGAAGACAAAAGAAGTGAGTCGAACCAAATCTTATGATCTCCTCGGGAAACCGTAATGATGAAATCTTGGTGGTTGTGGGTTTTACATTGGCAGCTTTTGGGGTGATTAAAATGGATGATTGATTGTGAAAAAAGGAGTACAAATGTTGGCATGTGCGAAGGTGAAATGCCGTGATGCATGCGACATTGCAAAAACAAAAACTAGCTCTACAGAGCATGCCGAAAATTGTTGGCTGCACATGTGAAACTGTCAGACGGATTTTGCACCTGGAACAATTAGGTCGAGCGCAAAACCAAGGCATATACAGGAAACTGAATGATATCAATTCATTCATGTGGTGGTACCGTGCAATGGTAGATCCAAGGTCATTTCATCAGTGAACAACTTTACCTCTGCAAGCAGTTCACTAGTCGACTGCTTTACCCAAAGTATACTGAGTAACCGTTCCAAGAGTATTTCAAATGCTGCTTTTCTGCGGTATGCTGATTCAGTGCTGTAGAGAGTGAATGATGCGAATGAAGGAAAACGTACGAATGATACAGCACTAGAATCATGCAATCTTCAACCTGTGATCCCCATGCGATTCCTACCTCCACTTAGATCATCAGCACATCGCATACAACAATGGGCGAGGCACAACAGGCCAAAAGCCAGGCTTCTGAACTCAGACAACTAAACCTGGACGCACACATTAAAGCCGAATATCCACAATGTTTCAGTGACAAACACACCACTTGTTAAATCCGGGTAGTGGAGTTAACACGATATGTGCGTCTGCATGCCGCTTAATCGGTTTCCCATAACTGACAAAAAAATCTGGTATTAGCATATTTTCATATTTTGATCGAACCGATCACCCGCACAAAGAAATTCCATAGAAGATTCGTACGTTTTTTACCTGACTAGCGAGCGATGGAGGTCTTGCCAGTAAAAAACGCATTCAAGCTTTCTAGCACCTCTCGATATTTATAGCCCCTCTCGAAATTGATTCATCAAAGTCTGGCTGAGCGGAGGTCGTCAACATATAGAATAAATTACACTCACCAGATCCCACAACTCTATCCTCCATGGTTCTTTGGCGGAAATTGCTGCAGGGAGAGACAGACACACACATACGTATGGGAAGTTATGACGCCGTTACAGCGCACTTTTGCCAGAAACATTTGCAGAAACAAAAGGTGAACCTCATGGCAGACTAACTAGACCTCGTAGTAGTTCCTTTTGCAGAAATTGCGTTCAGGCATCCGAGGTGCAGAAATACACAGAGATGGGTCGACGTACATATAGCAATAACATTGATTTGCTGTTTTTGAAATATATTACCGAGAATGTGGGGCGGAAAGTATTGTAAAACGAAAGGGATCACCTTTGGCTGTACTTCTTCATCGATTTGCTGCTGCTGCTGAGCCACCGATGTTTCTGTCTCTTTCTTACCCTTCTTCTTCGACTTAGACGGCATGGACTCAGGCGGTGCCTGCTGTTTACCTTTCTTCTCTTTGTCAGCGATAGGTTCGGGTGGCGCCGGTTGCTTAGTTTTCTTCTGTCTGGTCTCAGCGTCAGCTTCAGGTGGTGCTTCCTGTTTAGTTTTCTCTCTGGCGTCGGCGTTCGGCTTCTTTTTCTCCACTTTCGATTCCTTGACAAGAACTTTTGGCTCCTTCTTATCGGCTTCTGGAGTCTTCACGCTAATCTCTTCCGTATCGTTATTCGGTTCCTTGACAGTTCCTTTTCGCTTTTCTGGCTAAAACTCATTGAAATGAAGTTTTCATGAATGGCATTTGTGTAATTGATGTGGACAACCTGCTAGCCACAATGATACAAAAATTTGCGAAAGGTATGACAATTTTTTGTCATTTTGATTGAAGGATTAAATGCGCAAAAAGTTCTTGGTGTCCTTGCAATCAGTAATGGAAACTGCTTTTGAATTTTGAGGCTAACGATATTTTCTACACGAGTTATATTTCTCAGATACCTCAGCAACCACCTTTTCCCTAGAACTCACTGGCTTCTATCGTCTGGTGGTTATGACCCAGGCAGCGGCTTTCACTGATATAACATTCTTCGAATATTATACTTAAGTATGCAAACAGAAACAATGCGAATTTGAAGCACCAAGGGGAATCCTGTGCGGATCTGAATCGATCTGAAATTGCAATTTAAACAAGTTTTCGAACCTAATTCAAGCAAGAAGAATGAAGTATTTTAGAAACCTCAACCAGTGGGCGTTTCCCGTCCACTTGTTCGGCCTCCTTTTTGACCTTTTCTTTTTTAAGTGCTTGTTGCTTCGGCTGCACTACCTTCTTCTCCGCAGACTCCTCGACTAACCTTTTTTCTTTCTGGAAGTATGTAACCATTACTATATCAAAACTGACAATCTTTTTAGCGCATTTAAAGACCAACATTTGGCGTGGAAACTAACCGAATCGGCTAAGCCGCTTACGACTTGAAAATCGGTTCATTTTAACAACAAAGACTGCAGAATCCAGGACCAATATAAAAGAAGACGACATAACGACGCCACCTTCCAGACAGTCTCTTTCAATGCTGCAAAATGCGCGGAAAACCTGACGCAAATATTTCTTAAGTCAAGGAAATGTGTCTTCATGTGGTGAAAGACATTTTGAATGTTTATGCCGCGGAATTCACTGATTTAAGTAATAACGAGCCCGAAATTAATCTATTCTGTTAACATGTGGAAATGCAGTTCAATTCTTTAATAACGCTGCGACTTAGAATGTCATTTAACGCGGCGTATGCAGAATACCTTCATGAATTTTGGAATGTGTGATATGAATACAGATTTTGTGATGATCCATGTGCCCCCTAGTGTAAAGGAAGGTACTGAAAATATATGGCTCAGCAGCGTTGAGGACAGCTGAGGGGACTGAAGAAATGAAACATAGGGAAACAGACGAGCAGATATGCCAGCAAATGCCCTGACGGATCTGTATAAAACTGAAGGCTTTCTGTATCATGCCCATCAGTAGAAATGCCAAAACGCTGCAACGCAGAGAACTTCCACCTCAGCCCCTTGAGGTTTAGTAAGACGAAGCAACCGAAGTGTCCGTCCCTAGCCGGTGATCGTTGAGGTGACGACGAATGAGAATGATTCCGAAGCGAATGCATCGCAAAAAAAGGTGGCAGTCAGCCTCATAGATTGCCTATTTGAAATTTATCAACCTTGATCTTTTTCGATTTCGGCAGTGCAGATGTCGATGCTTTTTGCTTGGCCAGCTCCTTCTCCATTCGCTTTTGCTCTCTCGCTCGCTGACGTTCGGCGATTTCTTCCGCAGTTCGCTGCAAAAATTCGCTCATTGTTTACTGTTTCAGACTCGTTGGCTAATTATATTGTACCAAGAGGCAACACACCTGCTTCGGTTCCTTCATTTTGCGAGTCGTTGGTGTCGGAGCACTTAGTCTGCAATTACATCTCTTTAAATTTGTTACTGATACCAACAGTTTGGGTTTTGAAATACTCTTTCGTATATGAGGGGTTTGAGGGACATTTGAGACTAACCGAAAACTTAAAATTTTAGACCCATTTGCGCGTAAACAGATGACGACAATGAAAGACAACAAAGAATAATTCTTATTTTGTGCCGCTTCAAAGAGATAAAAATGAGAGTGTGCAATCACGGAATTGCACAAGTATTCAAATGCTTTGTGTGTGTCAAAAACATGAAAATGCTATGAACATCAACGACATCAAAAACACTACAATAAACTGTGATATCGGAAACACTTACGTAGGTGGTCGATAACCGGTAAAAACTGTGTTACTTTGCCTGAAAAGAAAACCATTGAAAGAAGGAAACAGAATGAGCAAATCTAAAAGGTTCATAAACCATCTGATTTTTCATTGCTCCACAACGCAACGAAACAAATACGAAAGCTGATCTGGTCTGGCATTACTGATCTGCTGATCTGGCATTAAAAATTGTCCAATCCCTGCTTATCCCCTTAACTCGTATTTCCTATGCAAACAAAAAATCGATGAAACAAAAAACTCACGCCGTCTGCTCCGCGAAATTCATTCGCAAGTTACTAAGTATATAAAAATTCTCTTCATCGAAATCCTCAATCGAACAAGCACGTTTCTTTGAAAAAAAAGGAAGAGGAATTTGTGTACGTACAGATCGAAACAGTTCGCATGCATAATTTCAAGAGCTGAAACGAGGCGATTTTTCTTAGCTCAATTATTGCAATCAACCTCATTAATCGACTCCTCATCAAGAGCAAGGATTTGCTCTATCGTCATCAGCTGTGGTAGCAGCGGTCAGAAGTGCTTCTCGAATCCTATATCCTCCATGGCGTTCAAACTTGTAGCTTCAAGAAACATTTCAATAAGATAGCTTTCACCTTTTGTCGCATATGACGACAACTCAAGATGAGCCCTCTTCAGTGATGCGAGATTCGCTCTCACTTACCAGTTGTGCTTGGCTTGCATCTTTCGACGGTATGCATTGCGTTTACATGCAGCTGCATTCTTGAGCGAACGAATGCGATGTGCCCTCTTCACTTGTTTCACGGAACGCATTGATGCTGCTCACTGATTGCTTCGATTGCGTATTCGCTCTTGTAAGTGATATGCGCTTTCTTTGTTCTATAACTGCTTTACGAGTGAATTTCGTCGAGACGGAACTGATCGTTTTCAGTCTACTGCAAATGATGTTTGTTATCCTTACAGACTCAAACCAGTAAAGAACGTTTACCAACGGACTGAAACGCATAAAATGGTAATTATTGAAGCCAACGACTAAACGGGCTGCTACTGATCTCATCAAAAAAGCCTTTTGAAGGTGTACTTTCAAAGATTTCACGTTTAAAATAGAAGACCGAAAAAGCGATATCCTTCCGCTATGTTCCAAACGATTCTGTTGGCCAGGAGATAGCGGATCTAGATACCTCAAGGAAGAAAGAAAGCAAAATGTTCAATTTTTTACGATGATTTCAGAAATTGCAGAAGCATCACAGGTCCACGAAACTTGTTCAACTTCGCCAAACAGTTCTTTTGCTCTTATGTAACTTAACACATATAAATGAACAATGAAGCAAATAAAATATCTCAGAGATTCTGGTCAAATCATTCAAAATTGTATATACTCATTTTGGGCTCATGTCATATTCGTTGATTAGTCATCCATCATTGACACCCGGAACGACTCCACCGATCTTCTTTGTTAGCTCTATGTAGAAGTGATATCCGCCCATGCAAAACATTCCAAGAAATTAAATTTCAGCCAACCCACGCAAGTTGCCTTCGCAAGTATTTGCAGTTGTGGATTCCTCTCACAAAACAAAAAAGGAACCTGAGGATTTGCTATGACGCTTAAAGAACGACGTGGGGCAGTAAATCAGTTACGTTGGTTGCGGAAGAAAATTTCGACTTAGGCGCTTTGAAATTTTCAAGAGCTAATCGGTCAGCAATTCATTCATAATAATGCATATGATGAATGAAACTTTCGATGGAACAAGTAAACAAAGTGTTACTGGAATGGAAATCGAGAAAGAAATGTAGTGAAGAAACGCCATGAAACTACTAGGTATATGGGCGGCAAGGCGCTCGTGGAGGGGATGAGAAGGGGGGGAAGGAGAAGTAAGGAAATTAATGAAGTAAGTTCACATTTATGGAACAGGCTAACTGAAGGGAATGGAAAAACTAAACCGTAGAAATCGATAGCAGTGGGCACGCTAGTTTACTAGCGGATTTACGCCAAAAACGAGAAGTGCAAAAGTCCTGTGAGAAAGGTGAATAGGAAGCGTAGTCCACTTGCAATGCGATTTTTGCACATTCATGCTCTCAACATGGCCCGCCACATCTCTGTGCATGTCTGGGTTGTGGACTGCAGCAAAATGCGTACGTTTAAATGTGTAAAAGCAAATGACGATGACTGTTCTACGCGAAGAAGCTGCAAATACGGGCAAGTAGATGTGAATACAAAATATGAAATGTGGGGGAATATTAGGTGAAAAATATGTTAAGAAGGTAGCATAGGCCCATTTTATGCGCTTTCCAATGCAGAATGCGAAAAATGCGGAAGATTTTGCTAAAGTGTAATAACTGTTCTTCCCGTTCAAAACCACTCTAATCGTACGAATGCCCCCTTCTAATTTCGCGTACTCCGTATCGTTCTGCTTTTTTAAACTTGCGGTCAATAAGAACTGCTGCCATCTGCCGACATAATACGTGGCCTAGCACATGTCTTCAGACATAGTTTCAAAAGGATATTAAAAATGGCAAAAAAAAACTCACACGTAAACGATGAAAAACTCAGACGTAAACGATCTGAAGGTAACGAATTTCAAATGCGCTAACTGAGAGTGTATCAAAAGACGGAACAGCTCGTCAATCGACACCGACCTTCAACTGTACAAACAACTAATGTGATACGTGCACTCGATGTCATCGAATCAGTTGTCAGACACTGGCTGTGCACCACAGTAAATGGATGCTTGCAGCTGAGAATTCATATTCTCCCGATTACACGCACAATCAAAAAATATCTCTTTGCTTTGCACTGATATCTCGAAATGTGCTGCCGATAATACGAGTAAGAACAGTTCAACAAAATCTGACAATATAACAAAAATCACCCTTCAAAAAAATAATGGTTAATTGTTATTAGTAACAGTAATACAGTCTAATAAGCTGTCGAAGTTCGTATTCAGATAAGAATAGAATCATGCATGTCAACTGAATTGTTAAACCAATAACCGAGAACAAACTGCAAAAAATACACGAATTAAGCCGATTTACAAAGAGCAGCATCAACGAGGTTGGAATGACGATGAAAATACATGAAAAAGTGCAGTAATCAATGCGAAAACGCATTCATACTTATGCAATGATGATGCATGAGATTCTTCTCAACAAAATATTAGCACCCTATAGAAAAGAGGAAATGAAAGAATCCATCTGCCAAACGCATGATGAACTAGAAACAGTTATTCACCACGGATACTCATCAGCGCTGCAAGACGGCCGGCCGCGTATGTTAAAGGCCTTTGCAGCTGAGAAACACTTTTTGACCATCTGCCAGCTCCAAACAAAATAGCCAAACGCTCATCAGGAAGCAACTGGAAACAAGAGCTTTTTCGCAACAACGCCATTAAACATCGCAAGAATTTCGCATCAAAGGCGCATGTGTTATTTTCAGTTGACTACACTTAAATTTCTGCGGAACGCCTATCCATTTTCGACGTCGAAAGAAAAAACGTCTGCGGAAACGCCCTCAAATCGATTTCTTTGGAATCGTTAGCTAAACCTCACTGAGATGATTGAAAGGTTAATGAAAAAGAAATGCACGATAAGAAGGTAAAGAAAAGAAGACTCAAGGTGACACATCCAGAGAAGAATCCTTCCTTCCCTTCATGTTGCTGTAAACTAGGGTAGACCAACAGCCCAGAGAGCCGCAGATATCGAATAAACGATCAAAATACGTTGGGAACTGTGAAGGAAATTATCGACGAGTGAAAACTGCGCAGGTTTCAAAACCACGAAGCGAAGAATACTCAACTGATACATTTGCTTCTTCAAAAGTCAAGTGCAACCAAAAATTAGCCTCTCACCAGAAGACTGAAGAGGGAACGACAAAAATTTGAGAACAAAAAAATTTAGCTCCTAGTTCACATACGGGAACTAGCAGCCAAGCAAACCCACTGTTGTAGGATAGGCTAATTCTCGCAATGCGACTAGACTGCTGTTTGCTGTTGCAGGTTGTGGTCATCAAGCAACCGATAGAACAATAAACGAATCATTTTTTGTCGCCCCACAATTATGTATGCACTTGATGGAAATGACATCATAAGAGTATAATGACAAGAGAATAGCCATCTTGTTCGTCCATTTGAATTCCCATGACTTATTTAACCGTATAGTTGCCAAATTCGAAAGAATTCAAAACCTAAACGCTCGACGATTAAGCAATACTGCTGCAGGAAATGATAACATAATGCTTTTTCACTTCATATGGTATGCCATGAGGAAAAAGTAATCGCAAACAGTGCAGATGATTGGTCGGCAATATGATATCATGTAAGGCGTTTTTTTTTGTTAGAATGGCGAATGAGGTATTTTTGTGGGAATTCCCTTATTTCGTACGCATGATAACATACAATGACGATCGAGGAAAAAACAATAATCGTGCGTGAAGGAAAAAGTCGCGTTTATGCAGCATTTATTATCATGCGTAGTCCACATTCAAAAAATTGTCAGAAATAAAATTATTGTCTTACAAGGGGATTGATGAAATGAGTAGGTATATGTTTCACTTCTGGCACAGGTCTCGAATCATTGATACTGCGACTGTATTTCGAGGTGCCATTTCGGAAGACTATTTTGTGGACGAAGGCTCAGAATGTTCGCAGGACTTTCACTAAGGCAGATCGCTTCAGCCAAATCCTTAAGTTCCAACTCTGCTTCCGAAAAACTATGTTACCCTAAAAAAGCCTGACGTGGCCTCTCTCGGAACACTTTCAGGTAGAGTAAGAATAAACGACCGTTTGTGGCGAATTGTAAGAATGAGGCGTGCACAATGGAGCGGATGCAAGTGGTCTGCGAGCTGAACGCAGCTCCTGTGCGAAACGTTGCGAAAGATGAAGAAGCAACAAAGAAGTTTTCGACACATCACAGTGCGAATCGGATCGAAAATACTTGGCTGCAGACGCAGTTAAAATCGCACCAGTGAACACAAGAAATTGTGCGGAAGTGGGAAGCACGTCTGCAGCAGCACCCACGATCGATACGGCCGTCGAGCATCGCAAGTCCCCTTGTTGCGTAGCGATAGCGTCGATTCACGCAAACAACCGTCCAGCCAGTCAGCCAACCATCCAGCCAGCCAGCCAGTCGGCCCGTTGCATCAAACATAAAAAATTTTCGAGATGAGACAGAAAAAATGAAGTCAAGGTTGAACAGTTTCTCCCTCCTCAGAAAACGCTGCTCTGTGTTTCAGTTCTTGCTCAGTGGAAAAGAAATCACAAATATGTACCCAAGTTTACGCACATTACACGCTAGTTTGCTTGCTTTCGAAACATGCAATATGGTTTTATTTCTGATGCCTTACTACTCTGCAATATTTCAGCGTAAATCTACGAAGTCTGAATCTGCGCTGAATAATGTTCTGCTGCAAATACTTTCAAGTCATTCCATCAAACATGAGAGCGCCTATAAAGTTACAAATGTCTGAAAATTTGCATACGAAACCACTGGACTGAGAACCAAAGGGTGAATAACAAAACGTTTGCAGAGGATTCATACGACAGTGAGCTCGGTCGAACTATGGATGCGTCAATGCGCAATTTATGTTATTTGTTGACAAATTATGGAATCGGTCGGCTTAACCGACGTGATTTTAAAACCACATTTCCCTAACATATTTTCACTTATTCCTCACCATCGACTTCTGCAGTTGCAGTAGGCACTCTTGATCCACTGAATAACAAGGCAAGCTGAGATGACGAATGTTCACAAAAAGCAAAGATACTTAAAGAGTTCATTTGGTAAAGCACCATATTTTCTATCTGTAAATGTGTTCTATGGTGGCTGAGGACTTTAAAAGGCACATGCGGTATCTCTCAAATTTATTCGTAGATTTGTTCGTGAAAATTTGCTTCATATTGATAATATCTAGGGCACCTTCACCTCCATCCCTTTGGAGCCATATTAACGAAATAGAAAATCGTGCTTCAACTGCTTGCCCGATATGCGATTTTGCAGTCCGCTTGCTTAACTAATCGGTTCCGTAAATTACCAAATAATTTAAAAATGCAAAACTAATTCCTTCAAATATCAATCAACTCGGTCGCTAGTGCAAAACTCCAACAAACGAGAGCGATGGAAAATATATGCGAATTTCTGAATCCTTTAAATACCTCTAACACTTTTCCACGTTGATAAATCAATATGGCAAAAGCATGCGAGATCGCAATACCCACCAGACTTCATAGTCTCAGTTTCAATCGGTTCAAAGTTGAAACTATCACACGAACAGGTTGACAGACGGACACACACTCAAATCAACTGGCAAGACATCAACAGAATGCGCCCTTTTATGCAAATAAAAGCTGAGAAGCATTAGGCATTTATGAAACGCCTGTTTTAAACAATAACACCTGTCTGCGTATCACGCGTTCAGCATGCGTTCCGGTATTATACGATTGCCAATAAAACCCCTTCCAGTAATATCTTTGCACGTATCGAATGCTCTGCTTTATTACAGCAAGCTGTCAGCAGCCTCGCGTCTCGGAATAACAGCAGGCGAAGCAATGGAAATGACATCAACAGAATGCGCCGTTGTTAGCAGATAAAACTGAACAACTGAAGATATGGGATTATTAACTTGGAAAACAATGCTTACTATTTAACTGTACTGTGTAAGTAATGGTTCGTTTCAAGTATCAACAGCGCTTGGGTGGTCCAACAAACCTAACAGTTACTATGGCGATCTGCATGCATAGAGAAACGTATCATTTGTAGCTGTGCAAAATAGAATTGAAGAATATGAAAAAGTGCACCACTCTATGCAAATAAGGCACAACAGTCCAACAGCAAATCAATGAGGCGGCAAAGCTTGGCAAAAGCGGTTGGAAGATGTACAGAATTATTAGACTAGGTTATGGAATCACGAATCCCATCGCACCTCATGTGTTCAGCATCCTTTTGTCGATTGATTTCCTCAGCCTCCAGTTTCGTGGAACGCATTCCAGTTTCGCAGCTCAAATTGACGACAAAACCAGTTCTAGTCTTCGGCCAAACTGCTGCACATCCGCCTTTTCAGTTCTACCAGAAATAATTATCAGTTCCACCAATTGTAGACATTTATGTAGATTCGCATTTCTGAAGCTCATTAGGTCAGCACTGTTGCCACGCATGTGCATGCTCGTGCCTTGGCTCAGTGGAATAGCTACAACTCGGAAATTTTGAAGCTAGAAAGAAGAGATTTGTCGTATTAGCTGCATCAGAGGATGACCAGGATAACCTCAAGCTTGGGGGAAATTGCAGACACTTAAGGCTGAAAACTCGCATGTATTTTAATAACTTGCCGCGTCGCAAGAAAATGCGCAGTTCCTACATTGGTCGAATCACAATAATAAATACCCCGGACCATAAGAACCAAGTGTGCTATGGCGGATATATACGTGTGAAAATGTGAGTGCACTACTATAAGCATTTCATTATGTATTGGGAATGCGTTTAACTATTTGGTATGGCACCTTATAGTTTAAAAAAAAAATGCAAAATACAAAAGTTGCAAAAGAAAATATGTGCAGTGTTATGAAAAGTGTGCATGGTACAGCAAAACACGTGTTGCAAAATTATCGCAATGCTCATTGTTGGATCAAAAACTTCAAAAATCATCAGCAAAAACGAGCGCCCATTGACGTGGAATGATTTGTTAGAAAAATGCGCCGTAGTGATATTATTTCGAGGTGTTGACATGTTTGTTGTCATTTATACCGACAATACGCCAGAAATGAAAATGAGGCACAACATTACATCGGTGAGTTCATGACAAAAAAGTCAACAAACAATTGCGATGAAAACAAAAACAATAGCAAAACGACGTTTTGCAAAACAACATCGTTGATTTCCGACCGCGGCTTAACACATTCACCAATATTATTTTGTCACCTGGAAAAACAATCCATTTCGGAGGCTTATTCCGCAGAGGGTCTCACATATTACGGCAAGATACTTCAAAATTTGCTATTCGCTCGAAATTTTGTTCAGTAATCAACTGCGAGAGTTTTATAACGTGCTGTAGTATCTACAAGGATTTTTGCACGCACCCAAGCCATACCGAAAATTAAGCAATCGATACATCGGCATACACGATGTTTGGATTGCAAAAGTTGAAATTACTTTAGTCATATATCACCCTTCATGAACGTTTCTTTTTGGGGAAGTGATCGCTTTTAATGTGCAAATGTGATGTGTAGTCGCAAATTATTTCAACTTTTAATTTTGTCCGTCGAAAATACACACAGAAACGTTTCGTTCAATGAAATGTTTCATTGAATATTGAAACGATTGGAAAGAACATACGACAGAACTACTTCAAATGATCGAAGAGGGTACAAGGTTAGAGTGGCACCCAACAAGAACACAATACGAAGAACCTGTTTCATTTTTATTATATACTCATTTTTGTCGTCATAAAAAGAATGATTCAGAAAGCAGAAATGATAGTTTTGGCTCGTATCTAGTTAATTGCTATGCTGATAAATGCTCGTGCTCAAAATTCGTTAACTCACTCTGAATGGAAACCACGAAGTAGATGATATGATAAATATCAATCGATAGGAAGAAAGTTTTCTGCAGTCAGCGGAAATATCACGTATTCAACGTATTCAGCGAAAATAAGCTCTGTTTTGTTCTGAGCACCGTGATCGTGCAGCCACAATCAAAAGGACGCTATTAGGTGGGAAAGATTGAGCGTGGTTTAAAGATTTCACTGCAATCACTTCTGAGTAATTAGAGATCAAGGTGGATGTGGGGAGGGGAGGGGGGGGGGGGAAGGGAAGGACGGGTGGTCTGGATTTAAGAAATGAAAAAGGACACAAATCACGTGTTCAATTTGAGGTAGAGTGTAAGATCGCATCGTGAAAAAAAAACGTATTGGAAAAAATACGAGTGTATCTGTAAGTGTATAGAAAGATATGAATCTGTGGATCTTGTCGGGCTCACAAGCACAGTATGTCAACGCAATGCTAGCCGTTGTGTAACACATAACGCTGCTTTAATGCAAGCAACAGGCACCAAACAAATCACACGGAGTCTGCGCCTCACAGGCAATATTAGTGCTTGGCAAGACAGAAGCAATGGGGCGAAAAAGGATCGGCGTTGTGCAGCCACATGCACTGAGCAAAAATACTCAAGATACGTACTCAACTTTTTGCTGTGATATCAAAAGAGCTCCTATATCTAAATCCCCCCATTCCAAGCAGTATATGCTTAGTGGGGTGAAAGCCAAGTTTACCAAAATTCTCTCCAGCATCTCAACCATCCAGGTGATATCCGGACTAAGGCTTTTAAAAGAAAAAGATCCCACCTACATATGGAATCAAGACGATCGTGACTTTCTCTCGCTGAATAAATCGCATGAATTGTTCCTTTCCATTTTAATATATGACAATCAATTTTAACAGTGCTTCTCATTATGCAGCGGATCTGGATCACATATAGGCGTATCTCTTCCAGTTTTCGGAAAGCATTGCAACTTTCAATTTCTGATCGAGATCAAAGGCAGACTATTTTTGTTCGGAATTTGTAGCTGCCTAATTGAGAAACTGTCAGGCACCACTTTGATTCAATGAAACGCAAAAACTGCATGGAACCTGTGAACGAAGATCTTTGGAGATTTGTAAGTTTGACTGGAAAAGACAGCAGCTGAAAACGTTGCTATTTTCTGATAAGCAGTTTTCAAAACTTCTGAAGATATCAATCTACAACTTGTAGCTGTGATATATGTAGCTAACTTTTCAAGCAAGCCGAAATTTGCGGGAGCCTGTCTACTGCTTTTTAATCGGGCAGAGCGCGTTGCCCACGTACGGATATGGAGGGGTCACATAGCATCTAGTAGCAAAATTGTTGCTAGCTCAACTTAAACTAGCCAAAAAACCAACAGAGCAAAACAATACAAAATTTTCGGCTTTTGTATTTAGATGGCTTTCCACTTGTCTCATATCATCAGAAGCAGTAGCCCATTTCGCATAGTTTGCCTTTCGCTAAGCGAGGATTAAATCTGGAGCACTTTTACAGTAAAATATGGCGGAAAAGGTCAAGAAATTCCCGAAATACAGTGATTGCTTGAAAAGAAGTAAACACCAGTACGAATCTAGGTGGGATGCAATCCAATTTAATTGTGTTCACCAAGAAACGTTCAGACACCAAGGTAGAACAAGGTAGAATACATTTCGTACATGCAGTAAATGAATGTCACATATTGCAAGGAATACCCGTTAGCAAGAAGCTACTGCAGAGGGTGCTTCAATAACGTATACATTTGCAACCATGAAGAAACAATACATACGTAGCGGACGCTGACCGCTGTGGCTGATATAACCATCAAATTCCTATATTCACATAGTGCGATTAAAGAGTTCCAGAAAAGCTACATAAGGTTTACCATCCAAATGAATGCAACAGCTTACTGAACAATAACATGCTATGAGCCTGTTATTGTTCAGTAAGCTGTTGTGCTATGGTTCAGCTACATAAAGGGCCAGCAGAGGCTGCGCGTCAAAAAGCGAAACAGCTGAGTGATGAGCTCAACGATAGCAGCATTTATAATTCGCTGACGGGGAGGGGCCGAAATGAAAAGTAGGCAAAAAATTAGCGATGGTGAGTGCATTCGGTCGTTAGAGTATAGTCACCTCTCCACTATGCAAAGAGAATTTGCCATCGAAGCAGCCAGCATGCAATTGAGTCTCAGTCGTATTAACTACACTTGTCAATGAGCATCTTAAGCAGAGGTTATTTCTAATTGTTCAGCAACTCATCGACGATGCATTTCAACGATGAACCTTTTCAATGAACCGCTCAGTAGCACTACCGCGAACAAAATAGCGCGACACAATAACGTTTACACAGAAAATATAAGAGACACAGAAAATATTCGTTCCAAATTGTTCACCTGAATTATTTTTCACATCACTCTATCTGTATTTGAACGGTCATATATGAATGAAAAAATAAATAAAATCTTTACGCTGAAAGGTCGGTGAATCTCAACACTGTGGTGCAATCATATCATAGAAGAAGACAGAGTGTGCAGGATCAGTAGATGGATGTCTGATTGGAAATCACAATTAACAAACGCCTTTCGCCTTCCTTTCCACCCACGATCGCAAAATCGACTTTTGTCACATTCCTCTCCCCCGACTTTATTGAAAAAACTACTGTGGAAAGACTGGAGAATGCACCTTCCGCAGATCAGTCATTGTTAAACAACTGCTGTGGAAGTGGTGTAGACGTTGAACTCGCCAGCGATATAAAGAAAGCCAAATTCCCAGCTAGCAACATATCAAATTCGTACACTCTTTTGCCATTGCACTGCCGCTTTCGCAAATTGATTAGCAAAGCGCAGTTCCACATATGAATTGAGTTCAATAGATTTGATGGGATATATCGGCTTACTCCGACACAACGTATCTTAAGCGGAGGTCGTGCGAATGCTATGATGAAAAGATTTGCAGCCTTTATGCGTAATTTGGTTAGCATCAGCTAGTGTTATTAGTTGAAAAATATTGCGTTCATATTACACAGCAAATATTTGAAGAAATTGACACCTACATCTGCACCCACTGTCTAATTCAGCCTGAATCATGAATATTTAGTTGCTTCACATTGTGCGCGTTAAGAAGTATCTGATTCCAAGTCAAAAAGGAAATACTGACCGGAAAGAAACGTTCAAATGACGATCGAGTGCAACACTTTTTAAATATACAGCAAAATTAGAAGTCGCTGTTCAAAATTTATAGTGGATTAAACTAAAACAGAAATCCAACGCCGACTGGGAGTCTGCTGATGGCTAATGAAAAAAGAGATCGCCATCGTCATCCACATGCTTCAAGTTTCTCGAACATGACGTGTACGCTTGCGTGACGCACCTTATTTTGCTTCTTCCTATTTGCCTAATAAGAAGAAACTGCTTTTCTTCATTCATTTTAGGGACATCTGAAATGAGGTATTTTAGACAACTGTCTGCAGCGCAGATTTTTGGGAGAGATGGTGAGAGGGATAGACGGGACGGATTGGGGATTGTGCACTAACCACAAAGCAGCATTTCTATAGCTGCAAATATAACTCCTGTGGCTCAAAGTTTTCCAAACTTTAAGACTTCTTCAAGTGAGTGAGAAGGGGATCGGAGTGAACTGTTTGAGGAGAGGGAGGGAGCAGCATAAAGAGAAGGTGAATAGTTATTATTGAAGGAGAATGCAAGTGGAAAGTAATGCGGAATAAAAATTTCATATTCTCTTTCATTAGGAAACTGAAGATGAAGGTGTTGAGTAAAAAATTTAGAATCGAACGCTTCCTCAAAGTGAGAGTAACAGCGGGTTATGTGAAGCATCGGCTATTATATTATCGCAAAAAAAATTTGCGTTACGCAACTTCACAAACAACTCAACGATGAGAATTAGGTTATTCGAACATCGATGAAAGAAGATCGGCCAATCGCTACGTTATAACGCCAAGAAAAAAAACCGATCTTGCTGGAGAAGAAACAGAGAAAACAACATTTCGCGCACTCGTCTTGGGCAAGTTTTAAGCGACCAATATTCTATGATGCGTCTGTCTCATCGCTGACGATTCTTAGAACCAGCAAGGTGCATAGGATAGGGGCCGACGACCTACGGACAACATTAAATAACCGATCACCAAATGTTTTTGATTTTTTACAGGTACCGCAAGCGCTCTGAATGCACCATAGGAGATAAGTTCGTACTTTTTTCTCTCCTCTCATTTCATCGTTGAAGAAAGAAGAGAACAGGTCGAAGGGATACCGTTCTCATCGCTTTCCTGCAGAACAAGCGAGGTTTTTCTACAGCTTTTTTCCATCTTATTTGCCAAAACCTAAAGAAACGAGGTTACCTCCCAGCGACCATCAAAATCACGCCTTCTAGCGCCAAAAGAAAGTGCGAAGACTGTTCGTCGCTAAGACCATTTGCAAGAAGCGCACAGAATTGGCAGGAACTGAGAACGAGCCATATTTTCAGGTCATAAACATTCATAAACATATCTACCAATGGCCTCAAAGCGAGTGCTTTCAGAACCTAAGTTTGGAAAAAAAATTTGAGCAATAGTAGACGAAAAGATCAGAACAAAGCTCCTTAAACCCACTCGCTTTTCAAACACGAGTTCTTACACACCAAGAATAAACTCTCATACATAATTATTTGACGGAATATAGCTTGCCTTATGAAGAAAATACGAAAAGTTGAGAAATAAATAAATTGGCAGGGAACGCTGATTAAAATGCTTACACATGGCATTTACCGAGAACAAGTCATCTAAATAGCAAGGTGTGTGCTCGTCCTGCTTTCTGCCACAACACTGGCAAATTCCACATTAGAAACGTCACGTAAGAACAACACTCTTATTTCATGCTCACCGGCTGAACAAGCGATGTTATTGTTGAGTGATTCAGCAACGACGAGCAATCCTGCTCTGCCCTTTCGTGCCTTCCATGTGTTCTGCGCCACATGGATGCAGCTCGATCAGCTCGGGAGGATTAGGCAGACAGTCCAATTGTCTACCATCTTCTGATAGGGCAAATGCATCATCATATTTAAGAAATCAAGACCCCTTCCACTTCAGATGGAGACCAGCTTGAAATATTCGCTTTAAGAATCTATAGCGAGAATTGCATCCTCGCGACACACCATATTTTTAATGCACACGCCATTTAGGCACACTAACGAACACGACTGTAAATATGAGAAGAGGCTGAATTCTAAGGATACAAGCTCTCGTTCCAGGGGTTTCGGGAAGAACCCAAATGAATTGAAAACTTGGCATTTTGCATCAATTTCTGAACAACGGCTGTTTCCATCTTTTAGCACTCATTAGGCTGAAAATTGAACAGTAGTAGGCGTTCGATGTTCTACTAGAGCGAGCGCATTTTTGGAGCATTTAAAACTGAAATATGAGACTTATGGGAGGCTGCCAGTCTTGTTTTGCTTGCCAGAAATTTCTCTCCTAGGATGTATTCTGAAAAAAGGGCTGCAAATTTCATAGGCTTCGTTTCATTGCAGCAGAAACGTTCGGCGTATAAAACAGGCATGCTATGACTTCACTTTACTGAACTTCGCATGTTTCGAAATGTTTTTATCGTTGAAAACTTCCGTTGACTAGCACAAAACATACAAAGTGCAGATTATCGTAAGATTCGGTGTGTTAATAAAGCAACGGTGCTATTTTTCGAAATTCCTTTTGACCGAATACGAACGGCAAAAAAAGATGAACGCATATCGCACAGAGAGGAGAAACGAAGTGACCCCGAGTAAATCAATTCCGCAAGTTGCTATGCGTTCGAATGAACAAATACACGGGAAGTGTAGTCCACTATATTGTTAGCATGAAACAAAGGGGAAAAACAAGCTGGCATACGATTTTCTGAAACGAATAGAAGCGCTTTCTTAGGGAGCAAATCGGAGGAAACGTCGAAGCGATAATGCCATATAAGTTGAATGCTAAAGAAAAACATGAAAGCGATCTGGCAACTGCTATGCGATAGAACACACCGTTACGCGCTGATGAATCTAATGCATATATGCGCTCAATCGTTTGTCCTCTTCAGTTATGATCAGACGGCATAGAAATTAGACGTAGGAAAGATTAACCGGAATGCGGTTCAAGAAGATGACATCAATGAGTAATGCAATGACCAGGGTCATAAGATGATAAAATTGTTAAAAACTATCCGTTGTATCACAGCTAGCATTACTATCTTTTCACCTCGCACAGTCATCAATACTTCACAAAACTGTCGTGTTATATTCCATGTGAATGTCATTAATGCTAATAAAATTATTGTCGAAATTAGCAAGTCACATTAGCCATAGTAGGGTATTACTTTTAGTACAACCAAGGAATTGTCTCTATAAGCCTGACTCAAAAAACCAAAGGCAACGTGTTTGTATCAGTGCATCAAGAAAAAGGTGTGCTGTTTATAATAGCATGATGATAGGGATGTCTCTTTGGGGAGTTTCCTTACAAATGCACGTGACATATGCAACAATATGTGTAAGTATTTGTTGCATATAGAGATAATTTCAGGTGCAAAACGCAAATACTTGCAGCCAAGATGATCCGGTTTCAGTGCTCCAACTGGGCAGTCGAACACATCCATTCCAATTTCTGCCCACGCGAAACATTTCTTCGCTTCCTATACTGTTCGACGTGACTAGCGTGTTTGGGTATCGTTTGTAGCTCGGCTGATAAAAAAATTTGCGCAGTTTACCCAAACATTTTGCATCATTCAGTCCATCCATCGTAATACAGCGTTCGTAATATTCAAAAACGTTCGTTCTAGGCACTCAACGAGAGTTAATGGCGTTCGCTTGAAACATCCCGCAATAGATTAGAAGCAGAAGTAAGTTGGAAGGATGGGCTCACATAACAAAAAACAAAACGATTGGAGAAAACACTCTGGAAAATTTTTTACTTTCCGGCTGCTAGTGAGCCCTCGGATATCAGATTTGTTGGCAACAGTGTACTCCGTGCGACAAAGCGCATAAAACGTACCTATTGTACTTCAGTTCGAGGAGGTGGATATAAGAGACGAGGGCTTTATACCGCTAGCTCTTGCAGCTTTCGTTGCCTTCCAAAAAGTATGTAAAGTCTAGCATCAAAGTGGAGGAGGGAAGGGGTGGTAATAAAAAGAACGACAGGAAAACAGTCTACTCAGCTTCATTTGCAGCACAAGTACGAATCTTTTTGATCATCTAGGTGGCATAAAATCTTACCGAAATTTATTTTTAACGCCGGCGATCTATCACTGAACGAAAAGTGATTTTCTATTGTACTGATAAGCGAAGATTCCAGTCCGCCTCACCAGCCCCACTATTTGCCGAACATTTTTTCTCACAAGCATAAGAAAGAAATTAAATAAAAGCGCAAACTTCCTCGTCGAATCATACTTTCCATCACGAAACTACGTCCATGTATCATACAGTGCAAACGATCCCGAAATTGTGTTCTATTCGCGTCTTGCGGGTCTTCACACCAAATCCAAGGAACCATAAGCAACTTCAAAGCGCAGCCGACGAGATTCTCGCCTCCATTGTCGCCATCGTCCCCTTCCTCTCGTCCCCCACACTCACCACTTATGTCCACCCTTTCGTCATTTAAAGCAAATACAGTAATTTGTTATTTCATGATCTTTTTCAATGTCTACTGAAAGTACAACTCAATGTAATTGGCCTCAAAATGCTCCTAAACATTTAGATCTGCATGGATGACGACGATTTCGAATAACGTTTATCAAATACGCACAGAACAACACCAAATTATTCATACGAGTATCATTACTGCAGCTGAGAAAGCCGAGTCTTTGCACAACAACACCCGACATGATTCTCAAAATGCCGGGAGATATAAAGGGTATATGCAATGATGCCTTTATGTTACTTCGTGCACCTTGAAAGCAGACAACGACAATGTGTTGCAATAACAAGAAAATTCTTGATTTGATTTACTGTTCCCTGATACTTCGATCACCGTCTAATGAGTAGAGGAAGGAACCAGAGGTCTTCACTGGGTTGCTCCCGTCTCTGAGATTCATACAAACGTAAATTTAAAAGATTTCGACCCTTAGTAGGCGACAAAAATGGAAACGATAGCGAAAACGGCCATAGATGGCAGACCAAAAATTACGAGCAAACCCACTGAACCATTTTCACAAACAACGGATGTTTCTTAGGGGTCGTCACTGCTGTGGCGCTCGATACCTGAATCATTAACGTTTTCAGTTTACATATTTCACGACGTGTTCATAGAGAATCCGTGCACAAATTCACGAATAGGTGACACCCTGAAGGCTGAAAGATTTCAGATTTGTTAAGCAAATCAATTTTCGTCATCCGACACTGAAAGATGAATCAATAATGAGGAAAGAAGTGAAAAAAGATGATCGATCAATTTTAACAAGAAACGAGGAATTCGGTACTCCTTATAAATTCGCAATTGACAGCATCATTTTCTGAAAACGTTCACAAAAATAGGAAACTCCGTGGAAAAATATAAGCAAACCAGCTAGTGCATGTTACCTATGTACAACGATTGAACACCAACGATAAGTAAATGGAATATCGTGAAAATCAGCGCCGCTCAGTCAGCATTCTTCAAACCTTCTTTATACGCGACAAGGTCCCTCTCGTATCGCTTCTTATCCTCTTCTGCTTTCTTCTCCCATTTCTGTAAGAAATTGGCAACTGAATAAAAAATAGTCTGTAAGAATTCGGAAAAGTTAATTAAATGCAAAGCAAAACTTTAAAGCCGTATCGATGGCCGGTCGTTTACGTGCACTAGAAAAGCTTTTTCAGCGGTTAGTGTAGACGGCAAACACACGTTTAAAATGAATGATGGCGTTTCCAAGACAACAGAAGCGTGACCGGAAGTCATGCTGTAAAACCAACTATATGATGAGATTCAGTTATTTTCCGAGCACAGTGATGCACGATACCGAAATTCAAATACCTACCGATTTATCGGATAGTTTTGCCCATTCGGCACCAGCCGCTTTTGCGACGTCGGCTACACCCATTCCTGGCTTCTTGAGACGATCGCGATTTTCTTGCATCCAGAAGAAAAACGCCGACATTGCCCGTTTCGGTGCATTAGGGTCCTTCGCTTTCTTGCTGATGCCTTTTTTAGCACCCTAAATACTCATCATCAAACCAGACGAACATGTTTAACGAAACGTCAAGAAAATATATCACACATGCATCCCCACTACAGAACCAAGTGTGCTTTCGATGCACTTGACGACTTTGAACAGAAGTCATTTTGTTGCAACCTTACAAAGTGTCCCAGGGGTCATTTGTTTTGTCGTCTTAGTGAATGCAGCGACATTTGCACTGCGAACATTATCATAAAGCTGGGAAATGAGGAAACGTATTTAGGATGATGGAGATATAGCAGTATATTGAGGTGGTTTATAAGCATACTAAAACCCATTTTCGTCCTTCATTTTTCATGAAAATATGCGAGAGATGCAAATGCGGCGGCACTTATGCTGTCGTCTGTGCAATAACCAGAATGTCGTTTTATGTTTTACTCATTTTCCAGGCACAGAAATTTCCGCATTTCACAAAGCTGATGACATCTTCGATAAAGGAGTTAGCTGTGAAACTTCATCGCACATTCTGCTGATGTCCCCTGCTCGCTCCGTTCCAAAAAAAGGGAAAAACCCTGATACTGCTAATGTCATCAGATTCAACAGCTTTAATTCGGGCGCGAAAGATGTCGTTAGTTGGGCGAATGAACAATCCATACGGGACGGATGCAGCTCCATGGATGTGTTTCCTCGACATCACTTTTTGCAATTTATCACTGTCAAAATGAACCGTTGCAAGATATGTAAACGCCACTTTCTTAAGGAATTCGACTTTGTGCGCTTTTACGCGAATTTGCTTTGCGAAAGCGCATTTTGGCGTCATGGTTTCTGCGCGCCTGTCTTTGCGGTAATTTCTATTTGTGAAGCACTGAAGATGAAGCTATAAATTTGCTGCGCACCACAGGATGATTTCTTACTCCATACTACACGTCAACGCACTGGATTCGCGATGAGCATTTGTAGTGGAATCTGCATACATTTCAAGTCGATCAGATTTCCATTTTATGTCTGAAGTCATAAGAACTCTAGAAGAAGATTCATATAGGCGGCCAACTAAGTCACTACGCTGCAATTTGACCTGTAGTATGGAGCAGGAAATCATCCTGTGGTGCGCAGGAAAATTATAGCTTCAATTTCAGTGCTTCACGAATAAAAACTAGCAACTTTCGAAAGTGGTCGCTTATGAGCGGAATGCAGAAACGCATATTGTGTCAGCCCTTCTAGAACGCTTCGACACCTGTTTTGCAACAACGACTTCAGCACACAATGTACTATCTTCCACCATGAAACCCGCATATCATTCTGTATATGTGAATGCTGCTTTATTGCATTTCCTGTTTTTCATATATGTCTACTACCTTTCCCGTCGTTCAAATCGAGCTTCGTTCCAACGTCTTCTTCCTTCATTCGACGAGTAACCACGCCCTGTCACATCTACCTTGTGGAAGCGGGTGGGGGAAGCGGGGAGGAGAATATCTGTTGCACACCTTTTTTGGCGACCGAATAAGAATAGTAGTTGCCAATTAGGTCCATTCTCCGCTAATCTGTCGCGGTTTATGCGTATTTCTACATACAGCAAAGGCTGCAAGTGTGGAAACTTGGCCTGTTTGGCCACAGATGTTAGAATCCTCGAAGTGCAAGTCAACGTTGTGGGTGGTCCTTTTGGAGGAGGTTGTTGAAATAGGAACAGGACAGTGGCAGCAAAAAGAAGCAGGGAAATAAGCGCCCTTACTGAGTCGCCCACAGCCGCCTCATCTGTTCGCTTCCCCTAGTCGCTGCCCGACTTTCATTTTGAAGCGATCGCAAGCGCCCAATCGCTGCGTGACGACAATAGCAACGTGATGGCTGAGTGGAATTGTGTGCAACGCAACGCACACAACGATCGCTCACGCGACGCGGGCCTAGTGGTCGCTACGTTGCGCACACATGGCACGTAACGACGCGACTGCTGAGTGTGTCGAGTGGAACAAACGCACTGCATCAATGCGCCTCATCGCTACACATGCCGTCCGCGTGCCGCCAGCATCGCTACTTCGCGACGCTTTGTGATGCACCCTTGTCGCAAGAAACTCGGTAAACGCAAACAGCTATATCAGCGTATTGGTGCCGAATCGCTTCAAGATCCCACCAAAAAGCCATTGACTATCGACAACGATAGCAGCAAGCGCACGGAGTCGTTGAAGTTGACTGATGCATCGAATACATTGAACAAGAGAGAATGAAACAAGCCTTCCTGCTGCATCCATATCGTCTTTAGCGAGCAGTCCCCAAACTATGCCATACTTTTATTAGAAAAGCATCACTTGAAACGGTTTGTAAACAGGTTATCATATGTAAAATTCCCGTCTCCAAACTTCAAATGACATGTAATGAGGACGAAAAAATGCACAGAACTCCGCATAAACAAAAGTAGGCACTGGTGAGTTGGAAAGTGCACTGTTTACGCAACTGATATAGTTATAACTGCGTAGGAGAACGATCACAGAGCACATGCGAACATATTTTTGAACGCGCGCTAATAATTAGAAATTCAAAGACGTAAAAAACTGGAACTTTCGTCCGAATGTCTGATAATACAGTGCTTTACCCAATTACCGCATCAACAAAAAAAAAAGGCTGGAAGTCGAACATCAAAAAATAAAGCTTCGAAGTGAAACGGTCTAGGTGAACAAGAAAACGATATTTTCGTTGTTACCAGCAGGTGCAAACATGAAGTGAAAGAGCGCGATTTAATGGATTGTTATGCGATTATGAATATGCAAACTACAGCACTCACACCTGAAAAATAGCAAACCACAGCGAATTTAATTCATTATTAGAGGTGACTGATGCGTTGACAAGTGAAAGGTGTTCTACGATTGGGTGCATAAGACTTTTTCTTTAGTCCAAGTGTGGAAGCATTAAAAAAAAAAAACGAAAACAAAATGAACGCAGGCGCAAAATAACATAAAAGTATACCTCAGTTCCACTATCAACGCATAATTCCGTTACCTATATAGAAGCTTTTGTGATTTTCTCAAGGTCACTAAGTACTTCCAACACATTTCTAACACCCGTATTCGTTTTACTCATGCAAAACTTTCTCATTTTTGGTCATAAAGCTTTCAGAGTGGTTAATAGTTTAATAGACGGGAATTATATAACTCGGCGAAGCTTCAGCAGTAGTTGTTTCTTAGCCTGCTCTTAGAAGCTACGGAAATTCTTTTTCGAAGAAAACCTATGGTATCTTATTACTGAAAGATTCCAAAGAAAATTTTCACAAACGAGAACAAAAAAAAAAAGAAAAAAAAAGAAAAAGAGCTATTTGGCAGCGTTCTTTTTTGAGAGATGCTCCGAACGGTGATAATTTCGAGTGCTGACACGTACGAAGAAAGTCTTAGTAAAGGTGATAACGAACACCTGTTATAACAACAAAGACACTGGTAATCGTTTATTTCTTTGTATTCGAGCTTTTTTTTTTCAGAGTCGCATTTCTCCAGTTATTCTCACATGAAGGAATAGAAAAACTTGTGCGATAGCATTGTGGTATCAAAGATGAGTTGACAATGAACCCAATGGGAACGCATAAACGCTCTGTTTAAGATATGTGAGGGCTTTCCTACGCAAGCGGCGCAAAAAGCAGCAACACAAGAACTTGCAGTTGTTATGCTTGTAAACTTCTGTCAGATGCAGCAAACTTTGTCAGTGCTTTCGTAAGGAAAGTCTTAGAGCCATATACAACACTAAAGTGGTTCAACAAGAACACCTTCGTAAAGTGCCACAATAGGCATTCAAATCAAATGCTGTAGTTTTGAGGGAAATAAAGAAATGCTTTGGCCCAATCGGATCGATTACAGTTTTTCACTTCAAAGTAATACCAATATGAAATTCTTCAGTAGAGAAACACAAAGAAAAATAGTATTTCTCTTAGTGGAAATGAGAGGAAACTTAATGCCTAAAAGACATTGAAAAATCAGTACAGAAAGTTGAAATGAAATATGAAAACTGATGAGAACGAAGAGACCAACTTGCTTAGCCATCAGATGGAATTTCGGTTGAAATAGAACGAGTGGAAGACAGCGAAAATTCACGACGAATATGCGAACTCCGAATGTTCAATATATTTCGCTGAGCACAGCGAGTGTGGAGACCTCTCTGTGTTGATGCCAACTATTCCCTTCTATAAGAGAAACGCTGTGTCCTCTGCGTTCTATGACTTATGAGCCATTTCACCCATTCCACACCCCTTTTCTCAGGTCTTTTTTTGATTCGTTTTCACTTTGTTGTGTCAATATGAGTGAGATGCTTTCCCAACTTGGAAAACTTTGTAAAAAAAAATAGCGTTCGAACAAATCGACAGGCTCTTTTTTGAACTGAAATTGGATCCATGCTCTAGTGGTCTGACTCTGCCACCATCATCGTTTGTCCAACGAAAGGCGCCAGTGTTTCTCCTTCTCGCGCTCTCCTCGTCTGATACTCTCTCGCTTAGTACGACCCTGACATCGTAGAGTTGGAAGTTCTATAAGAAATTTCCCTTTAAAATTGTCAATATATTAAAAAGGCGGAGCACATGAGAATAATAACTTGAAAGCGTAGAGGACAACAGCATAGCAAAAATCGCTCTAAAATTGGACTGCATTCGGTAGTTGTCAGATTCCTCCAATCACCTTTAACAGACCTATAAAAATGAATATCAAACCTTCAGAGAACTTGTAACACACTGCCGATATGCACATCACTTGCTTATTCATTAACAGCATTTACAGAATGTTTCATCCACAGTAAAGCAAGCAGACTTCCAATGGCTTATTCTTCTCCGGAATACTGACCAAAGATTATAGGCCTCGTTTCAATTATTTAGCCTCTTTCTGCGAAGCAAAATTTAGATGCAATCCTGCTGCAGCTATTGTTACACCTTTAGCTGACGCAAAATGTTGCAGGATATTGCGGCGAGCGGCCACAAGGGGCGTTTGAAACGAATGCGCAAATCGCTGTGGTTCTCTCTCTAGAGTATGATCCTTTATATGTCACATTTTATTATTCTTTATCGCCATTGTTTATCCAGCTTCCACTGGACGTTATGATGAGTCGATGCATTTAAATGCTCCTATACAACACACTAAACACAAACATATATCCTCCATTGCCAAATGAATTTTCCCACTTGTCTCCCCAGAATTGATGTCAAATTTTGCGTTTGAAAAAACGTTGAGGAAAAACAAGCATTCGCAGCGAAATTTGTTCTAGATTCTCAGCCAACATAGCAACAAAAGTTTTTGGCGTATTTGCTCGGAATGTTCCGAAGCTGCAGCGCATAGCGTTTGTAGGTTGTCTTGCACAGAGAAACAATGCCAACGCTCAGAAAGAACGCTGAAATGCGCAAATTTTCTCAGTTAAAACGCTACACAAGCGTCTTCTAATGTACTCAACTTCCCTGTGAATCCACCTTCATTCTAAAGTCTCTTACAAAGATTGTACTACTTTCCAGTCGGACTGCAAAAGAGGAGGTAAAACAAGCGGAGAAATGAGGCAAACGGCCTTGTAGTGCGATTCTTCTCATCGGGCCACCCAATTCCATGCACTGTCAACAAATAACAAAACAATCATGATAATAGTTCCAACTTTTTAGTGAATTCGATCGCACGTATTAATTTTTTTCTTTACGAGAGATTTGCACTCTTATTTCTCCGTCCACAAAACGCAAGAGGCAAAGTCATGACCATGTTTTTCTTCCTAGTTGTTTCAACTAGAGAATTGCTAACGTGAGAGCTACAGATATGCTGCGTAGCATATGATGCAATTCTACACAAACTTTCTCATTGATCCATTAAACTCCAAAGCGTTACAGTCATTTCAAGGTGTTAAAATTGTTTGCATGCATTTTGCGACCCGATTCGTTTTTCCACACGCTGATCGATTTAAAAAAAAAAGGCAAATCTTCTATAGAGGATTTGCACGAGCCTTTGAATCGGCAAATGTTTAAATATCTCAGGTGCTGTTTCGGCATTCATTGAAAATTAGGGCGAGCGATTGATTAAGTGAGCGGAATTGTATTTGAGAATGTGCTTCATGTTCAAAGTATGTTTAGTGTTTGCTTCTTTGGCCCACTTCGTCACTTGCCTGAAGATCCGCTCGGTACAAGCCAAACCACGAGCAATGAATAATCAATACAAGATATAAAGCATCGGTTTTTTGATAACCGCTTGTACAAATCTTGCACAAAAGAAATCATTTTCATGAACCGATCGAATGCAACTCGCATGCAAACTTTTACACACCTATAATATTTTTCAAATGTGTTGAATCAACTTCAGAGTTACAATAAGTCACCCGATGGGCAAAATATTAAACCCTGGATTTGTAGCACTACCTTCAGTAGGCCTAAGGTGGAACTATCGAGCAGACATCCACATATACCCACAGACAACGTGTCGGTGCAAGGCAACAGACAATTTGTTAGCCATAATTTTTCCTGCAAACATAGATTTGTGGAAGCGCGAGAAAAGAATTATAAAATTATAGCAGCAATCTCTGTCCAATTAGCTGATGCGATAGATCCATTTGCAAAACTCTTCCTGCTTGAGGCAAATAAATTTTCGACAGCTGCTGAATAGAAATGAAATTTTAAGTCTTACCGAACTATTTATTATTTAATAATAATAATATTAGTAAATGATAATAATAATAATAATAATAACAATAATAATAATAATAATAATAATAATAATCCTAATAAATAATAATAGCGGAAATAAATAATAAAAGAAATAATAATAATAAATATTAACAATAAATAATAATCATAATATTAAATTATAATTGTATAGGCGGTAATAACAATAAATAATGATGATAAATAATAAGTAACGATAACAAATAAAAACAACAAATAATAATAAATAATAAGTAGCAATAATAAATCTGAATAATAAATGATAATAAATGATAATAATCAATAATAGTAACAAATAATACTAATAAGTAGTAGTAATAAATAATAACAATAAATAATAACAACAATAAGAAATAATGATAACAATACTACTAATAATAATAGTAGTAATAACAGTAATAATAATAATAATAATAATAATAATAATAATAACAGTGATGACAATGTTGTCGTTATTGTTATTATTACTACTATTATTATTATTAATGCTTACGGAGGCAAAAATTAATAGCTTTGATCGAATCTTAGTCACAAACAATTTTGTTGCAGCTAATGGAGGCCCCTCCGTATGGGTTTTGCCAGCGAGGACCAAATTTACGTTCCTCATGAAAGTTGCTCTATAAAGGAGGGTATTGAGCTAGTACTTCAATTTCCACGAAGAGGCGATATTGATCTGCCAACTGATCGACAGTGATGGTCATTATAACACAAATTTTGCTGACATAAATATATGACTTGTAAACTTCTCAATGAGTTGATGCGGCGTCTCTCCAATAGACAATGAATGCCTGCATCCTTCACAAGAGTGCAAGTGGGTCATAGCTATGTGCGTCAATATTCATGCTATAATCTTATCAACATTGGTCTAGAGCAGCATCAGGTCTGCAGTACTTTATTAGCAGTGATTTGATCTCAACAAATAACGTCGATGATCCTTTATCAGCAGTGCTCCTCCATATGTATACACGAGAGACATTTCTCTTAAAATTTATATGCAGCTCATTTTACATCATTTATCATTATTTGTGATTCACTCGTATTAACGCTTTCTTTTCGGCATTTCAATAATTATTTTTGTGATATGGCGTCTATCTAAGCTCGACGCATTTTAAAACGCCGAAAAGAAGTGCATCTTTTATATCGTCATGTTTTCCAAACATTCCCACATTTCATAGATGATTTTTTTGTAGAAGCTCTGTATTTCTTGGATATCTCGATCTCATCTACGAACTATTGTAGCAGCCAAAAATTATAGCATTGTATGAGCCCATCATGAGCAAGTTGTAACTTATTCGAATCCACCTGAGCAAATTCACTTCAACTGAAATTTTCATCATTTTTCGATAGGAGGAATTTATTAATTAGAAAGGCTCTCTGAAATTTGCATGTTGTCCTTAGCAATAGAATAGCAGTAAAGTTGTGACACAGCAATAAAAGTTCCGTGAAGTAAATATTTAATGGAAGTTGATGGCTATTCAATAAATCAGATAAGACGTTTTTGATTTCTTATGGCTGCTCCCACGTATTCGATTGTTACAGCGCGTTCTATGTCTGCACACAATTGTGGTTAAATGCGATTGCTGTACATTCTACTCGTAGCGTCACGTTCCGTTTGCTCGCAGCGGTTTCTTCGACGTCATCTACTTATGTATTCGACTAGTCTGCAAAGTCTCAACTCAGATAAACTCGCTGATTTTCGCAGTGATACGGTTACAAAGTAAGCGGCACTTTAATACGATCGCATATATACTGTTAAACGAAACGTTTCAGTGCGCCCTTCAAAATCACTTAATGACTTAATATTCGACTCATCACTTATAGAATTTGATAACTTCTGAGTACAACTGTTCAAAAAGTTTGTTGCCGAGGAAAAGGCTATTGAAAGAGGCTATTACTTCCATATCTGTACAATATTTGGAATCCGTGAATTGCTTAAACTTTGTTCTTATGAATTATGCTTTTGTTATCATTCCTTACATACAATACTGAGATGATACATGAATTTACTGACAGAAGAGAGAATCGACGGGTGTCTTACATTTGATTGATAGACGGTGGTCAGTGACGCTTGAAATTATAAAGTAATGGATTTTCTGACGGACATCTGCACCAGTAAGCGTGAAGAGCTTTTCTCAAGATGGGCGAAAACTAAAAAAACCCAACAAGATCATCAACCAGAAGGCTATAGTTGTTACTGCTTTACGTTGCACGGGTATCTATCGGAGTGAGTAAATCAATCGTTTCGGAAAAGCTACCACTCATTGTCCCTGATTGAGGAAATTTCAAGACAAGGCATATCAAAAGAAATTGACGTCTATAAACTTACGCAGTCAATTCTTTAAATCGCTGCTGAATTTTTTCTATCATTTCAACGTCATAAGTGACGCGGTGTCTATTCCTGTTTTTACCCCTATCTTTCTGCTCTATGAACTTCTCAGGATTCAATATTCGCATGAAGCAGTTTCTCAGATTACGAACTGCCGAGTTTAGGAGGAAATATCTTGCCGAATTTTAGAGGAAGTAACGGAATCTCTGTATTCCCTTCGTGGGAACTAGTGTCATGGGATGTTGGTATTCAGTGACATCAAACTGCAGGCCATGTTCTGGTATGCGTCAAGCAATGTTCGATGCTGTGGTTGGAGATGACGTTTACGAAGAAGATCCAACCGTTAACGGTAAGTTCTCAGAGAATTGTAAAATATAAAAGAAATGACGTCAAAAAAAAAAAACTTTCAGTTTTTAATATGCTGACATGTTTATTCGAGGTGCTCAGAAGCGGTCCTATTTTGCAAAAATTCAGAACTTGAACGGAAATGCGCGACGCTATTTGGAAAGAAGAGCGCTTTGTTCGTCGCGACTGGTACTATGGGCAATCTCCTTTCTATAATGTCGCACACGGAGCGCGGAGACGAAATCATCGTCGGAAGAACAGTAAGCAACATTGTTATGATGCACATTTTACCAATCCAAAGCATTTCTGTCACGCCGATAAATGGATTTATCTGCTTGTTTGCACATATGCAAATTGCCATAAAAGGTATTGCGACCGGAAGAGTTCGTTGGGTGGTCAAATCACTACATTTTCGAGGCATTGAATTTTGTTGCGTCGTTAGCTCAGTTTATCAGTGTTGGTTAGTGCATGGTTCTTGCTAAAATCTTCTAAGCTAATATAATATGGCGATGACAGAACAAGCTAACTATTTCAGTCTCACTTGCATCGTTGGGAGCAAGGCAACTACGCACGACTTGCTGGAGTATCTGCAACGACCGTCCCTGTTCTAGACGGTGGATTTTCTTTATTTTAATGAAAGAACAAAATGACAGTGTTAACGGGAAAGAAAGTATGATTGAATATATTCGTGTGAGACTTGGACGTTATCAAAAGTGAAGTTATCATTCCCCGGATAGATCGCATTTATCATGATTGTTTTCGTGTTGCTTTACCAACAAATAACCATATGAATAAACGTAACAGTTTTTTCGACGCCATTCAGCAGTAGTTTGAATTCTGTCGCTAGAAGGTGACATCGCCAGAACTGCTAGCTATTGTTCACTCTTTCAGATGGAACACTTCCGTTGGATGAAATTGAGCTTGCGATACGTGTCGATGACATCCATATGCCACGAACAAGAGTAATCTGCATAGAGAACACACATAATTACGCAGGTGGAAAGAGCATATCATTAGAATACATGAAGAAGGTGATGTCATTCATAAACGATAAATAAAAACATTGCTCGAGTACAAAATGTTGCATAGCGGTCGAGATGCTTCTTAGAAGATGCATTAAGAACATGTTCCATACGGCACAATAAATTTCCATGTTCTGATACAAAATTGTAAATTTATATATATCGACGAACTAGTGCAATGTGATCATGCGAGTATCGAATTTTAATTTCTTGAACGTGGAAAACTACTTGAACTCCCCCTCTTAGAATGCTATCCACAAACTTGAGGGGTGGTGGTTGCAGTGTCTAATGCATCTTCATTACACTTCTCGAATAGTTTTTTCCGAACCTCGAGGAGGCCAATATTTCTTAAACAAATTTTTAACAGCGTATAAAGCGCACTGCGCAAAGCCGTTCTTAACGAATTTCGCTCTTGTCTAAATGTGCTATAGCGAACGTAATTTATTTACTTTGTGAAGTATTCTGTCGTTACAACTACACTTCTTTCTTTTTCACAGAGGTAATGTGAAGTAATCAACGAAATTTTTGATTTATAGATTCGAAAATTGGCTGATGCGCACAATCTGTTGGTTCATGTTGATGGTGCAAGGTTTTACAATGCGGCAGTGGACTTGGGTGTTAGCATTGCGGAACTGGCTCAACCGGCCGACAGCGTCACAATGTGCTTCTCAAAGGTTTGATTCGCTTGCGGTCGCAAGCAAAAGGCAATTGAAATTACTTCGCACACAAAGAAGAAAATGAAGAAAATTTCAATGTAGTGAAGAGTTAAAAAGAAGGACGCGAAAGTATCGGATGATAAACAAAGAGTAAAATGAAGGGCAGGTTCAATTGAAAGTTCGTCATATAATAGAATTTTTAATTTTCTTAAAATATTTGAATAAGAGGCTTTAAACCATTCATCGTTTTTCGAAAACTATAAACGTCCCTTTGTTGGTTGCAAGAAGCTGCAGAAGTCTTCCTTACGTTCGGCAAATAAGGGTGAAAAAATTCTCAACAGTTTGCGTAAATGAGCCGGAAAAGACGCTCACTCAGTTAGACCACTTCGATTTTTAGCTTTGTATTCTCTTACGACGACGGTGCTCAGCATCGGTTAAGGTTATTTTTACCTGTGATCAGAGGTAATGAACGCAGCAGCTCTGCATCAGGCAGGAGATTAGTAGACGTATTCTGAGTGCTATACAGATTTCTAGATGCAATAAATAACTCAGGTAGAGAAACTTAAAATTCAGTCGAAATGTCATCTGCTGGACGAACTTTATCTATCCGTTCGTCTGCATATTTCGTCTCATGATTTACTGAGATAAAAACGAAACTTCCGATATGAGTATCCACTCTCATTCTTCGCTCATGTTCCATGAATCGAAATCTTTTTTCCAACTTCCCAACCCGCTGCTTCATGACCCTTCAAGTTTTCCCCTTTCTAAAGCTCTTGAATTTGAATTTCACCAGTGACAAATTTTTCGATAAAGCCATTCGTTGGAGAAAAAAGTGGAAACTTTTCCATTCCCTATCGAGTTTCTTAAGCGCCTTTCTTGAAGCATTTTGGTAGTACGCCCGTTGTTTTCACTTATTGCTTAAAGTTTAATAGCGAAGCTTTCCCTTTCGTGATCGTTTAGAGGCAGAGAATAAATCCATTCCCATTAAAATCCCAGATTTTATAATAATTTTATAAACAGCACTCTTATCCCTAATTTAGCGCACAATTTCAGCATCCGATGGTCTGATGGGGATGCGGCAGAGGCTCCCTATGAATCTCGGCCAAGAACTCTGATTAGATGAAGTTACTCAAAGTTTTGAGCACCACCAAAATGTCAGTAATGACCCAATTTCACGGCAATATATTAGTTGCTATAAAACATATTAATATGAGATAATTTAGGGAGCACTTTCGTTCTGAGGCAACATTTCCATTTTCGCAATTTCCCTAAAATTTCCAGATCCAACTATTTTTGAAGCGAAAAAGTGACCATGAAAGTGAGGCTAATGAAGCAAGTCAGATGTCATCTTACGTTTCAAATTTAGCCTATCCTTGCATCGTGAAGGAAGAGCAACATTTTTGGTGCACGTTCTCAGCGGTACTTTTGAATGTTGTGATTTGGGTGCGTATTATCCGTGTTGGCACCAAAAGGGCGCTCAGAAAACCAATCTGGGAATGCTGCATCTTAATTATATCACTGCACAACGATCCCCTTTATTTATTCCCCTCAAAAAACGTTATTGCATTCATGCAAGGACACTGTCGCTGTCACGTTTCAAATATTTCAATGAAAATGACTATTGTATAGGCTCATTTCAGTGGACTGTCTTTGAGCACTGAGGCAAACTGAAGAATAATTTTGTCTTCGCTTATAATTAAAAACGCGTTGCAGGGACTTGGAGCACCCGTTGGCTCCATTATAGTTGGCGACGCTGACTTCATTTCCAGGTATCACCAATGAACTTTCCTCATTTGTTGCGTCGAGTCGCTGTTCTCGTTTATAGACGCCACTATCCTCGTTTAAAATCAAGCAAAGCAACACCCTCGTTTGTGTTCATCACTTATAGTCAAAATCTTAAGAAAAGATCAATGAAAGGTGACGCACTATGTCAGATTTTCATCTTTATAGGTACTTTTGCAGAACGGTTGATCGGTTGTCTGCTATAAATCTTTGATGAAACAATTCATCTCTATATTGATCGCAGCGGTTTTCTTCTCTAAAATCTCGATAGCCAATATGTACTGTATGAGTAAACTGGCGTTTTCATGCATGAACAAAGACACTATACCACCGGGTGCCAAGGCTCTATTGATGCTGCTGAGTCGCCACGATTATGTCACTTCCTTTCTTTCATAGTTCACTCATCAGAAACTCAACATAGGATAGCTGTGCTCTTCTGGCATCACCCAAATATGTCTCATCATATCGTAACTTCGTTACTCAGCCTTCTTCAACTTCACAGAGCCACATTAAACTTCGCGAGCAGCCGCCATAATCTCTTATCATTGCCGTTCTTACCGATCTAGAGCCTTGAGTATTGCCGGACTCATCAAATTTTTCCCAAAATTAATCTTTGAAATATGTTTTCCTATAGAAGAGAGCCGGAGAACAATAGTAGAACAACTGTAATGATATTGATGCTATTATCACAAGTAAGAAGTGTTTAGGTGTAGACGGCATAGAAAATCGGTGGGAGGAGGCTGGCGTCAAGCGGGCGTTCTTGCTGCAGCGGCCATTTACGCACTCGAACACGCTCCTACAACTGTGAGCAATGATCACCAGAATGCACAATATTTATGCAAATGTAAGCCGGTCCTTTTCGCAAATCTTCTTAAGAGAAGAATGACCGATTTTGAGTACTGGAAATGTTAGAATATATAATTAAGGAGAAAGCGGTTTCCGGAAAGTCGACTGACAGCTGGAGAAGCAAACTGTCCTTGTGGCCGCTTTCTTGTGTGTGAAAGGACGGGTTGTGAGAGGCGATGTGGGAGAGGGGGAGGAGAAGTTGATCGGAGACTTGAGAGACGTTGATGCTGGCTGATAACTCACTTCTGATCTCGGTTACAAAATTATTTGAGCGATGAGGGATGTCGATCCATTCATGTAATAGTTTGAACGTCATCCGGTCGTCGGTTAGGCCCATGTTAGCAAGCTGCAAAGGCCCGATGAGTTTAAAAAACATTTCTTTCGTCCAGCCAAATCTTCCGCTTTAGGGTTCTATTGCAATTAATAATGAGTCTCATTCTATGAAAGAATTAAATGCATAAAAGAGTCTTTTGCTACTCAAAAGAGCTAAATACGAAAAAGGCAATTTCAGCTGCACTGAAATAGATGACACCTCAGTAGCTGATTTCGTTTATTATATTATTTGAGTTTATTATTATTATATTTGTTATATTACTGCTTCAAATGTTCCTCGTATTGCAGTATTAAACGAGTCTACTCCTCGTGATAAAAGTGATGTTCTCTTCGCGAAGTCCGCTACGAATATGGTTCTTTTGAGTGTGCTGCCGCCGTTTTCTCCACGTGATATGGCAAAAATGCTCAAGGTGAGTAAGCGTTCGCTGATCGTCTCACACTAAATGCACTGCCGACGTAGCTGACGACACTGGGAAAAGACGAACTTATTCATATTGCATGTGACTTCTAGCGAGCGATTCCCACATCTTCAGCGAAAAAAATTTCTACTTTTTTGTGGGAGTTTTGAAGGAGGATGAAGAGGAGGGAGGGGGAATGATCTGGCGGAAGTTTTTGCCAAGGAGCACTCATTCTTGTCAACAATGCAACTAATCGTTTCGGCGCGTTAAAATTGCATTGTAGTCTATGAGTATGTATGTTATGGAGTTCATTTGGAGATTTGAGATGAGAATTGCGTCGGCAGTTTTATGCCTGAAAGCTAGGTGACTATTTTTAAGCGTAAAGGACTTCTCAAATTCATGCATATTTCAGCAAATGTAATTATTTAACGTTCCTCTGAATAGTTGCCAGCTATTGACGCAGTGCGTAAGCAAAGTGTATGATCGGCTAGTCGTGCGCCAGCCACTGGAGGTCGAATTTCAGGAGAAAGGAATACTTGTGATGCCTATCGATAAGACGAGGATTCGCATTGTTCTCAATAATGGTGTTGGAAAGACAGATATTGACCAATTGGTTTCGGCCTATGCAGAATATGTGAATTCTAAATCTAAGGCTGGCTGAACTGGCATCGACTTCGTCAGTTCCGGATACATGACAAATCCATTCAACCCCCATCGTTCCAGGCGTCTTTCTCTTAAAAATTTTACGCATTCAGTGCAGAAAACGGTGTTCACCTGATTGTCTTTCACGAGTATTATTCGTATTTTTAGGAAGGGAGTATATTATTATGAATTCAGTGAACCTTCTAGAATATTTAAGTGGCCTGAGGATCAATGAGAACATTTATGGAGTATAAACAATTCTTTTTCTTTTTCTTCTTCAAACCGACTTATGCTTTTTTGATACAGTTGATAATGAAAAGCTTGGCACAAAAATCATGCCACCTTAGAATCTCAGAGTGTGAACAAAATTGAGGAATTTTGAAGGCGCCGTTTAGTTAACTTATTGACGTATAGTAATCGCTTTGCTGTGCCTTTCACTAAAAAAATTGTATTTTCTTGCTGTTCTTCTCTTCTGTGTTCCAATCTTCAAGAAAGCGCCGCTTGATAGAGCTGATATATTGACTATAGTCTCGTTATTACTGAGCTTAAAACAGCAAAAATCCGCATGCATGACAGCATTCCTATACTTGCACCAAATCTTGCAAGTTTACGCATTCACTTGCTATATTCTCATTAGTGGGACAGAACAAAAGAAAAATCATGTGATGGATGAGCGCTTTTAGGTGAGGGTTTCACAAATCAGGTGAGCGCTTATGGTGGCTACAATGACGAAGAAAGTTTGAAAATAGTGTCTATTTGCTACGATATAACGAAACGGGGAGATGAAAAAAAAACAGCGCATCGAAATCTCGTCGCAATCATCGAAAATTGGTTTCTCCGCATGTCGGCGACTCTTTGCATTCATCATAAAAAGTTTGCTTATCAAATCATCAGGCTAGTAGTAATTCTTGAGGGGTTTTTCTTGATTGTATCCTTTCGAAGGCAGTCGGTACATTCACTGCATGCAGCATTTATCACTGCAGGACGTTAACGTTTCGCTCAACACCACTGTTTTGTGGAATAAGAAACTTTACGTAAGAACATATTGCGTGCTGCGTTCAGTTGATCAATTCTAGTGGCAATCCTCTAAAATCTTTTTTTTTAAACCAAAAATAGCAGTTAATTCAAAGAGTTTCCATAAGCTTGCGGCGATTTTCCACTGCAGCAATACGAGGTGGGAGAAAGGTATGCAACGTATTATAAGCTAAAGCTTGCTGAAAATTCTTTTTCGGCGAACTTTTTGTGCTCATTTCAATATCCTTTGGTAAAAAATTTTAAAAATATGATTATTCAGTCAGAATCTCATGAGTGATTACTGAAGTAATGTTCTGCAAAATGAATAGCTCGGCAGAAAACAAATGGAGGGGTTCAGTGATCGTAGTTATGTTCCCTTTGCATTGTGGGCATCAAAATGTGGACAGTTCTGATTTGCCTGGCAACTCGAAAATGCGTTTTGTACTTTAAAAAAAACCAACTAACTAAGCCAGCTCCAAGCATCGCAAAATTTTGTCCGTTGACTTAGCAGAAAAGTGGTCATTTTGATGCCTGATTCGGTCAATGTCTGCCAGCAATTTTATTGATCAACTCCTCATTGGACTAAACTGCCTGATCATCCCAGCATAGCAAATGATCCCTCTAACACATTTTCTGCATTGAAACGGTTAATAGCTACATACTATTCGATTACTTCACCTTCTCTGACCTTTGTAATTTGATTGTTGCACCGCGTAGGGACGCTGGCGAAATCTTTCATCTCCTTCCACCTCGACGCATAATATCTGTTGACCAAATCTCAAAAATGCCGAAAATCCAGCTCAACATCATCAATGTTTCCAATTTAGAGGTCGAAATCAACCAATCGAGCAGCACAGATTGCATTAAGAAATCATTCAGCAACTACGTGAATGCATCTAAAGCAACCAGATAATGGCGTCATTCACGTTTCGAATCCCGTACGCAAGAGTAGGATGCTCATTATAAACGTATTTTTATACGGTTACGTACGAATAAGGTTTGAGACTAGAGCGGGTAGTCTTTACGCTTAGGTGATTCAGTGGTATGAATTTATTCGATTTAGAAAGGCTGCAACTCTTCTGGCTGCAGAATCTTCTCAACTGAGAAAATCTCTTGCTAGAAATCTTGAGGAGGATAGTAACAGATCGTAGACCATGTTTTGTCATATCGATATAAATATCTCCGTTCCGAAGAATATATGCGATGATCATAATAGGAAGCCTCAGTGATGTGCTTAAGATATTTGAGTTCAGAACTGACCACAAGCCGAAGAATTTAATTTATTGCTATTTATTGGGACAGTAGATCACAAATTATCTTATATTTTTAAGATTGACTAGGCTGTGGATGACATGTCATGCAGCCTAGTAAAGCCACCACTCAACAAGCTTTGTGCAAAATTGCTGATGGTTAACTTGGCATTTGGCCCTTTTACCTTGTGGCGCAATCGTGGACGCCATCACTGTCAGGATTCGTCGGAAACACCAACACGCTAAGGTGCAGCAGCAGCTCTTCCTCGCTGCGTGGTCTCCCTTGGAGCTAGTAACGCTCCACCAACAGTCGCCTATGCTACTCCCTTTCTGCTGTAGTAGCCTATATTTTGAACTGTCACTGAAGCACACTTTTTAATATAGACTTCACCACCTACTTGAAGGATCCTGTTCTGGCCGAGCCTTCTTGTTTCTGATTGGATTCTAGAGCGGCTCACGCGGAAAGTCAAAGAGCTACCAACCTGGCGAAAAACGGAAAACCACAAAATTCCAGTTCGATTCTACAGTAAACATCAGGAATCTACGTTTACGTCAGGGCTAGCAGTACATCTATCACCAACGTAAGCGATGTATGCACAGCTGGCCACTGGAAAATATCTGTTTAAGGATTCTTGAACTCCTAGCCTTGAAAATCATTGATGTCATTTAAGAGCAGCCGGATTACGAATCCTCGCTTTTCGAAAGCTTCCCATCTTCATGGACTTTGAACTGTCTCATGTGCTTTAGTTTTCCAGGTATCTAACTTGGGTCTTTCAGAAGTTCAAAACTCGCTGGCTTCCTTGGTTCGGAGAGAAACAACTCACCTATTTCTATAGCGTCGGCAGGATGCAGAGACGAACTGCCACTGATTTTGTGCATATTGTTTAGGCTATTTACCATAGTGAAAGACGTGACCTGATACCGCGGATTGAGTTGTCTGGATGGCAATCAAGAAGATGGCGTGACATACTTGGATACAAAGCAAAGCACATAACACTTAATCTGAATACGATTTGCAGCTGTAAAGATCCGACCGAAAAGTAAAGTAATTGGGATATTCACTGGCATCACCTACTCGCGAGAAATATGAGAATTTTGCTGTGTGAAGGCGAAGAGCGACCTTTCGAAAATCTCTTGGATTCCTAGCACTTAAGGAGCACCCGAAAATCATTTGGGCTTTAGATTTTCGAAACGCCGAATGCCAACAGTA